>CAUZXS010002924.1:5000-183317 GCA_963585895.1 Sepioteuthis lessoniana | reverse complement strand
CCTGGGATTGAACCCAGGTCTCCCGGGCCATTGGCGAACACTCTAACCACTAGGCCAATGTCCAGCTATATTACCTATATGTTTAATATTGAATAATTTGAAACATATATTCAGGGTATTATAATTTTATTTTCCATCAGTATATTTACTGCTCATTTCTGATAGTATGAGTTTATTTTTCAATTTTAAGATGGATTCATTTTATTTCTGAGACAAATGATTAATGATTTATGACATAAATCACCCAATAAGTTCTCAGCAAGAAAATGAATTAAACAAGTTTTTCTTTACTTCTAATTAGACACTAAAATAATGATAAATATAGACAACATTTTAGATGGAAACACTGTACTTTTCTTAAATACCTTATTTGACACATCAATCAGTCTGCTACATGTTTAATGCCTAGACATTGAATGACACAGAATTGTATTTGAATGTATCTCCTCATTGAAAGAAAACAAAGGAAAAGACTTTAACAAAAGTTTGTGCAACTAAAACAGAAGACTTAAAAGAAAAGACAAAAGCCTCCCATTCTCGGTTACTGTCAAATGCAATTTGGACACCCTAAATGTTTTAGTCTGGTTTCTTTGTTTTAATAGCATATCAACCTTCATGGGTTAATTAATGCCAAAGCCATCCTTGTAGAAGAACAAGGTACTATCTAACCAGTAGCTAAGAGGTTAAACAGGTTGATACCTTTCCCAGAGGTATTAGTCTCAAAGTGAACACAATACCACAACTGGAATTTGAACTTGCTCACTACAATATCACATAACTCACTACACCACAGGGACTCACCCAAATGGTGTAATAGCAAGAAAGTTATTCTTGCAGATCATTGTTAGTGAGTTTAATTCTCACTGGGTGCTCCATACTTCTGGCCTTGAGCTAAGCAAATGATTATTGATAGATGACATTTATTAATAGTTGATATGCTTAAAGTTGTTTTGATTAGTAAAAAACAATAATCAGATAAATGAAAAACTTCTGAAAAAGTTTTCCAAATAAACAGTTGTGCTTCATTCAATATCAGGTTCACATTCTAAAAATAAGTAACAAGTGACTGAAACAAATAGGATACTGCTTTAGTCAAATGCATTTAGTAAGAAATAATATAATCATATAATTTAGAAATAATATGATCATAAAATAATAATCATAAAATAATATGATCATAAAATATGATAATATAATATAATATAATATGATCATAAAAGAAATAATATGATCATAAAATTTTCAACCAATGAACTTAGTTCATTGGTTGAAAATTTTATGATCATATTATAGTGTTTCATTATCATATATATTTTGTGCTCTTATTTTCCATCACTAACAAATTTCAATTTAATCCAATGTTCAGAAAGGTATTTACCATAGATAATGACTGAAGACCACAAAATAATTAATTCACAGAATTAATTTTTAAATCCAAGAGTTGCTCGTAGTCTTTCCTATTACCACTAACGTATAGGTCAATATCAACTTTTTGCCAAAAATAATGTCTTCCAAATTCAACCAATACACAAATACCTTTTTGTTTTCTATAAATACCATTTCAATATTATTTACGTAGGAAAAAAACAGAAAACATAACTAGTTCATTATTCAAAACTATGTAGAGGTGCAATTGCTATGATGGTTATCATAGCAAGAAAAAACTTAGAGAGAAGAGTAAAAATCCTGAACAAGGCTGTTTGCCTTTCACCTTTAAGAAAGACATGAATCCATAACTTCTTCTCACAGTTGTAGGTAATTAGTAAGGCAAACTGAGCTTCTAGCTTTGGAGGTACTATTTACCAACCCCTCCGCTCGGGCAGGATATGACACAAGGTCAATGTTTAAGCGGAGTTTAACAGGTTTGAATTCAGAGTTTTCCTTCTCCTAGACTAGTTGCCTCAACAAGGCCGAAGAACCTAGTCCGTCCTACTATTTACCCATAGCTGAAGGGAGAATAAGGGGGTTCATACCTTTCCCAAGGGTATTTGCCCGAAAGTGAACATAATAGCGCGACTGGAGTACGAACTCGCGTACTACGATTCCGCATTTCATCGCTTTAACCATTACACCACGAGGACACCCCCTAGCTTTGGAGGTAGACAAAAACTATTGATTAAAAATGTAGGAGTGTAGTGTTAGCAACACCACTTACTTGCTCATGAAACCTCAGCGCCATAACCAATGTGGTGTGACTGCAGCCATGTGCTCCATAAGCAGACTGCAAGATCTCATATCTAAAATTAGATAAGCTTCAAATACTGTTTAATACAAATAAGATGAAGTAGAGTAACTTTAAGCAAAACTCTAAATCTATCCTGTACCTGTTAAGTAACAGACAATTTATTTGTCATTAAAAAACAGTTATAGAGCTTCATTAACAGATAAAGCTATATATTGGAACTATTATTCAAACAAACATTAAGTTTGTCTTCCTTTAATACCTGGAAAAGGGCTTCTCAGAGGACTCAAATTGAACATTTAAGAAACTTCAGAAAACTGATCTCTACATTACCAAATAGTTTTAGTGAGAAAATAATTTGATATACTTAAAACATGTCTGAAAAAAAAAGTTTCACGGAGAAAAATTACGGCAAGTCTTTATGACTAACTCTAAAATAATTGTAATGCATCTCAAACAGAATAATTATTTAAAAAGTTGACTTTTTTTATCCACAAAAAGCACATCTTATAAAGGCAAGAAGTATTTAGTCCAAGACCATCAGAGAGAGAGAGAGAGAGAGAGAAAGAGAGAGATATGATCAGCATTTATTGAAGGGTGACAGTTAAATCAATACAGCTGATGATACTTTAACTGCAGATTTTAAAAACATGAATTTTACATTAATGCAAAGAGAGGGGGCGAAGAGAGAGAGAGGAGAGCAAAAAGTGTTGAAGAACTCCTTTACCAATACATGATATTTAAGATTAAAATACATTTCCATAGGTTATGTAAATGATGTAATCTGCTTGCATTATAAATGACATTTCAAAACAATATGGCATCATTTGTACAAAATTGAGGTAGTAGGAAAGAAAAAGAAAGGATGTGGGGGAGGTAAAGGGAAAAAATGAATGACTGCTTTCCATTGCATATTAAATTAGATTTGCAAGTGGAAAATTGCGTCAAAGAACTTTAAGAAAGAATATTTTGAACTTTTTTTTTTTTGTAAATTCTGTTGTTGTTTGGGAGAAGTATGCTTGTTTTACAAGACACGTTCTGTAAGAAAATATCAACATTTAGAAACTCAACTTTAGCCAAAGAAAAAGAAAGAAAAAAGACAATGGAAAAAAGGAAAAAGAAAAGAAAAAAGAAACATAAGAGAGGAAAATAGGAAGAAAGAAAAAAGTGAATGAATGAAAAGAAAAACATACTAAAAAAAATTGAAGAGAATAAAGTTGTAAGTATTGATGGAAAAGAAACAAAGAACAAATGAAATGAAAGAAAAAGAAGTCAGAAAAGAAAATGATTAAGTTCTTCATTCTTTGGTTGAATGTGAGAAAAAGAAGAAATGTAAAAGAATGAAAGCAGGAAGTGATAACTGAATGAGAGAAAGAAAAAAAAAAAACTTGGGATTCAGATAAAAGTTTTCCAATAAGAGATTTTATTCCCAACAAAGGAAAAGGAGAAATACTGAAGGTGGGCAATGCCAAGTGGTAAATATGATGAAAATATGTAATGCGACTAAGCAATTCTTTTTCTTCTTCGACCCCTCCTGCAAACAACAACATAATACTACACCACTTCATAAGTTTAATCTTAAAACAACATTTAAATAAGTCAATAAATAGATATAAATGCATGAAATGCTTTTACATTTGAGAAGATATAAGAAAGATTAAAGCCTATACACAGATTTAATTTTTTTAAAATTACATGGCAAGATAAAATTACATTTGATACATTCCTGGCCTTATAAATGTAACCTACATTTACAATATGCACCTTTGTAAAACAAAGAAAAACAAGACCTCATTAAGGTATTGCAAATTTAATATTTACCTGGTGTACACATGTAAGTTTGCCCAGCTATAAGATATAGGTATCATAAACCTATCAGATCTTAATTTAATCTATTTATATAAATATGCATTGTATGTAATCAGGCCTTACATAATTTGGTAGTTTAGCTTTGAGAAAAAGACTTTCTTTTTCTTTTTTTTTTCCTAGTTAACTCAGTGATTTTGAATCTTGTTTGTTACAGAGAGAAAGCACTGCAATAAATGGAATATGTTTGAAATGAACAAACTTGAAATTACTTCCAGTAAAATACATCTCTTTACATATACGATGACAAGATAACAAGTTTATATTAAATTCAAGTTAACAACTATAGATTGATATAGATGAGTGTATGTATTAATCTCTCTCATATATATATATATATATATAAAAACACTGAAAGTATTTGTATTCTAGTTTTCTATTGAATTTTAACTCTTTTGTGTTAGAATGTATGATACATATCACACAGTATCGTATCGAACTTCTTTTTGAAGGCTCTTGACAAGAAGAGCTAAGCATTTTCTTCTCTCTCAATTCTTTTTAAAACATTGTGTTGTACAGTCATTGTTTCTAAATAACATTGCAAAAGAAGAGATGAGTGTTCAAACTATAAAACATAGAATGAGTATCAAAAATATAGATAGCAATAAGGGTCATAGAATAATCAATATAAAGTTAATTCAATTAAAGTTAATTTTGTTTTCAAAATTCTTTAACTGGAATATGTAGGATTTACTGAAAACAAATATTACAATTGTTGAAGTATTTCCCTTATTCCATATATTGTTAGAATAATTAGCATTACCTTTGCAATTCAAAAATCCAAATTTTGGCTAATACTTTATTTATGCCTTAGGTAAAGGCATGAATGCTCATAGCTGTAGCAGGACAGAGTGGGTTCTTTACCCTGGTTTAGATAACCAGTCTAGGAGAAAGTAAACTGAATTCAAACCAGCTTTTAAAAAAAATCCACTAAAAAATTGACCTTGTGTCACATCCTGCCCATGGTGGTGGGGCTGGGTAAATACATATACTATTTAGTCTTCCCCAACTGTGTTATGCTTTGTACTTTTTTTCTTTAAGAAGATAAAGAAAAAATTACAAAATAAATCAGACACCAGCTGAAGAATGTATTAACTACAATGTTGAGTTAAAAACAACAATGATGAAAACAACATAAAAGTATATATGCAACAAAAAAAAATGACAAGAACGTCTGTTATTCCTATGTTGGATTAATACTGAATATAAAAATAAGATTGCCTTTTATTTTTAAATAGATATATATGTCCAAAATTAATGGCACAGAATGACAACCATCTTTTTAAAATATGTACAGTAATTAAGTTTTAATTCTTTCTTTGTTGAAAAGAAATTTGGCTAAAGAAAAATTACCCATTTCAGGCATTTCAAACCAGAATAACCTGCAACAAATATCAATGTTTATATTGTTACTAATAATTATATTGATTATGCAATTTTTGTTGCTTATCAAAATAAACATTTAAAAAATATGAAACCCTTGAAATTAAAATTCTTCTCAAATGCAACATTGTTTTAAAAATCAAAATGGTAGGATACTTTCCCTCTAAATCCTAGCAAGTTTCTTCACTTTATACCATAAATGATAAAGCAAACACTTTTTTCATGTGGAAATTTTTAGGTTTGGTTTGATTTCTTGGTTTAATGGCAAATCAACTTTCATGGACTATTTAATGCCAAACTCATCTTAGAGAAGATCAGCAATGATACTATTTAGCCCATGAGAGAATAAGGGAGTTCATACCTTTCCCCCAAGAGTAGTAGTCCAAAAGTGAATGTAATAGCACAACTGGAGTTTGAACTCTTACTTCAAGGCCATAGTCCAGTACTTAAACCATTAAGCCACTAAGATTTCCCAGATATTTTTTTAAGTAGTAAAGACAATCCCAAGGTTCTATAAAAAAAAAGTCCAATATTCACAAGTTAAGATAATTACCCTATTAAAAGTATTGAAAAAAAAGGAGAGCACCTACAAATAAGATTCCTTATAAACAATGAAACCTTCTTGAGAATCACTGGAATCTACTTATCCATAAAGAATGACAGAGAACACAACAGCAGAAATAGTGTCACCAAAGTAAAGATGAAGACATTGATCAATGTAACTCATGGAATAGTGACCATTCAGACAACATATTTGGTGGTCCCAAAACCACATTTCAATTTGATTGAATATTTAAATATTCAAAACCAGCATACTAATATCACTAATAAAATGAAACCAATTAGAAGCATATAAAATCATTAGCTAAAATTGTAAGCTGATAGACAGACCGACACATACAGTGATGAGACAAAACATTATGACCAGTAACAAGTGTTAAGAATGGCAACTAATGTTTCATATCAACTGGACATGTATATCAGAGTTACTAGTAAACTGGCGTCAAGTTGGTTGGTTATTTGGGTTTTATGGAATATCAACTATTGTAGGTTATTTAATGCCAAATCCATTTTTATAAAAATAAACAGTTCTATTTAAAACAATTCAGTTTAGCATGAGTTCACAGTTTAACAGTCAAAAATGTTTCTATTTCAAGCTATTCAGTTTAGTCAAACAGTTCTAATTCAAACAATTCAGTTTAGCATAAGTACAATTTCTATGTCAAAAACAGTTCTTGTAAGTATAGTTTCAATCTCAAAAGCAGTTCTATTTCAAACAATTCTGTTTAGCATAAGTATGCAGTTCAAATATCAAAACAATTCTATTTCAAGTAATTTAGTTTAGCATGAGTATGCAGAATAGTTCTATTTAATGCATAGATAGAGCCCTATCAGGTGTTACCATCCTGGGCTAGAGTGGACCACTGAACAATGGCAATGAAGGGGTGCTCCACATTCCCCAAAGCCCCAGCATCACCGGAACCTCACCATATCCAGGACACTCTTTGGGGTGTGGGGTCTTACTCCTCTGCAGAGGCGCAGTTGATGTATTCTATAGTCCCAGCTGACTGGGCAAGAGACTTAATACCAAAGCAGTTTTATTTCAGATTATTCAGTTTATCATATGTACACAGTTTAGACGTGAAAACAGTTCTATTTTAAACAATTCAGTTTAGCATAAATACACGGTTTAAATGCAAAAAACAGTAAACTCAAGAAACCACAGTTTAGTTCAATTTAACCCATAGATATGACCCTTATCAGGTGCTACCATTCTGAGGCCAGAGTGGACCAAGGAGCAATGGCAATGAAGGGGTACTCCACATTTTCCAAAGCTCCAGCATTACTGCAACCTCACCATCAGATTGTTTTGTGTTATATCCAGGACACTCGTGAGTGGGGTCTTACCCCTCTGCAGAGAAGCAGTTGGCATATTCTACAGCCCCAGCTGACTGGGCAATAGCATCAAGTAATTCATTTTGAAGTATCAAAAGGACCAGTTATAAGAAAATTTCAGCAACATTGATAGAGGCCAAATTAAGACCAGAAGACTAAGATGGAGATTTCAGAAACAGCACAGCTTGTGAGATGTTCTCATTCAGTTGTAAAAATTTGCCTATTGGCAGTGATCAGAGTAGGGGAAAATCATCAACTGCTGAAAAGTATTAAGCAACCAAGAGCTATCAATATACAAGAAGTGAATGGAGGTATTTTACTACCAAGTATAAACCAATAGAAGAGCAACTCTTCCACAAATTGCAGATAGCTTAACTCAAGATGAAGGTAGAAATGTCACAACACAGTACATCAGTCTTTGTTTATATCCAACAGTGTGTCGGCGCAGGTCAATAAAAGTAGCCCTGTTAACCAATATTCATCCCTAAAATCATTTTCAATGGGCATGCAAACATCAAAACTGAATTTTCTATGAGTCTCACTTTCATTTTAATAAAGTAGACAGCAAAGTATATGTGCATCATTACCCTGAAGAAGGAATGGGACCAAGGTGCACTGTGGGAAATCAAAAGACTATGATGATTTGGACAATTGTTCTGTGGAAAAACTGGGTCTTATCATATGAAAGGTATTTTATCATATATTACCTTCCTCAACAGGAGTGAAGACCAGGTACGCCCTTTCATGGTAACAGTCTAATGCAACAGCACATTTCTGCAAGATAACCCAACTCTGCCACACTGCAGGAGTTGTAAGGGAATGGTTACAAGAATATAAAAAAAGCTTCACTGCGTTGTCCTAGCCATAAAACTTCTTAGATTTAACACTAAGAAAATGTGTTATACCAATAAGTTTGCTCGTCAGAACCTTGATGATGTAGCTACAGTAGAACCAGCTGTTAATATCTTGGCCCTAGAAACCAGAGAAAACCTTTAAGTCTTGTAGAATTCATGACTGACGAGGTAAGAGCTATTTCACAGAATCTAAACTGCTTAATAAGCAGGAGATCATAATATTTTAGTTCATAAGGTATGCCAATTTTTATCGATATTGTCCACTGTATAATAATTAATAGAAAGGCATTGACAAAAAAGGAGATTATGCTGACATATGAGCATTTGCTATATCAAATATATGCTTTTTTGTGATTAGGTTAAGTATGTACATACAAGAGAATACATTTTGTGATATATAAAATGCATTCTTCCTCCTATTATCAAAATCCGACCCTCAAAGTCACCTTGTATCTTACACAGTAAAGGCTCAAGCTTGGGATCTGTGAATCATCCTAGTTTAATGATACAGGCAACTTTACGGTAAATAGACATTGTATACTTTCCACTATATCTCACACTAAATTTAGAGCACTTCTGATATGTCTGTGCATTTTATATGTAGCAAAATAAAGTATATTAAAAGAGAATATATTGTAATTTCTTTTTAAGTTTTATTTATTTAGCATCTATATTGCAAGTTAAATTGAACTTATTCAAAAAGGACTCAAAGTCATTAATACATGACATGTATGCTAAGATCTTTGAATGTAAGCTTTACCAGTAAAAAAGAAAATAACTTATATAAGATCAATTAAAAATGTTGTGCAAATTCTTTCTGCAAACATAAATGAACTACTCAATGTAAAAATTGATGACTTGAGAAACTTCATTCTTTACTTCTTTTTTAATCATAAAAGCTGCAGTACCTAAATAGTTAATAGTATTATATATCAACTTCCAGTCAATCGATTTTAGGTAAGTTCACATTTGGAATTCAACTTAAAAAAAGAAGACACCTAAAAATTAACTTTAATTCTTTACAAGAAAAAAATGAACCATTCACTAATTCAATTCAACTACAATGACAATACCAACAAATGTGTATAAAAAAAATTTTTGAAAAAAAACAATTTGATGAAACATACAAAAATTTGCCATTTTTTAAAAATCATTTTTAATTTTTTTTTTTTTTTTACACAAGCCTTTATCATTAGGCAATGCATTCCTTCATTCAGTAGTCAGAAAACGAACTGTAAAAAATGTCAAAAATTTCGAGTTTCATCATTTAACACATAAAACAACTAAGGAACCACTTTAGGCTGGTTTTCTGGGAATACCAAATGTTCTTTTTCACTCTTAGAAAATTCTTCTTTAGGGAGGAGAGAAAAAATGATGAGGAATTTTTTTTTTCTTTTTTTTTTTTACAATACATTTATTTTGTTGTCACTTTTTAAAAAATTTCTTTCATTCTCAAATTTGCATTTCTCTTCTGAATCAATGTTTTCAGAACTTATGTTTGTGCTTTAATTTCTTTTTTCTTTTTTTTTTTTTCCCAGGTATAAGTGAATTAAAACAGTCTTGACAGAGCAGCAATCTTTATTTTTACTGGGTTTTTCTTTTCCCCAAACATTGTGCACGAAGGACGAATAAACATATTCCCAAGGTTAGAACTACACTAACTTATTTATTAAAAAATATGTTTTATTTTTTTTAAATAGTTTGTCTTCATTTTCTTCAAAGGTTTGAAATCATTAATTTTTCTGATAGCCTATTATTATTATTTCTACTAATATTTTATTATTAAATAGTCTTTGTATTGTGTTTTTATATTCGTCTATTATAATTATTACTTATATATATTATTATTAATATTTTTTTTAATAATGAGACAACTTGTAAACTCATTAGGTTCCTGTTGTAACAGCTGTCCATCATTATACTGATGCTTCTATTCATTAGCAGATTCTAATTGGCATCTCTGTTATATTGAAAAATTGGATGATTAAATTATTATGTTCAATTGCAAAATGAACTGGAAATTGCATTATTCATTAAAAGCATTTTTAATGTACTGCACTAATAAAAATTTCACAATGATGAACCATTTTTGTTGGATCACAGTCACAAACACGATGCAAATTTTAGTGATAGATAAAAATATCCTCATGACTGCTTTTTGAGTTGTTGGATTTTTTTTTAAATTACAAATTACTGTGACAGTCACCTGTCTGTTTATTGAAAAGCAGCAAGCAAGAGGTTAATTCAATTCAACATATCAACCTATTTAGGATTATTTTATCCCTAGACATTAGGCAATCACATTCATATTTATATTTTTTGTAGTTGTTTCTTAAAGAGTTTTTTTTCTTTTTCAATCCTATCAAATACAAATAATTTTTAAACTAGATCTATTCAATCCATAGATGGGACCCTAACAAATACTATCACTTCAAGTCAAAGTGAACATAGGAGTAATGGCAATGAAGGAGTACTTCACACTCCCCATATATCCAGTACTGCAAATGAGTACTATATTTTATTGTTATAGACCAGAGATAGGATTCTAAAAAAGAGAAAAAAAATTCGAAATTAAACTGAAGTAATGAATTTCATATTCAACCACTTCCAATATTATCACACATACACAGAATTGTTTTTCCAACGCACAATTGGGTGCAATATAACAATCCAACATAAAAGAAATAGACAAAGGCTATTTGATTATTTTACAAATACAACAAGAAAATCTGGTCTTCTTTTTTTACTTTCTTTCTTTCTTAACAGAAATATTCCATATGACAACAAATGGAAGGCAAATTTTTACATTATTTTATGCTCTACCTTGTGGTTCTTTCATCATCGGCTAATTTAGATTTTCTGAAACCAAAACTGTCACTGACAACTGATAAGAAAAGCAGATATAAAATGACCAGACCAATAGAAAACCCCTTACCAAAAATCCCAGGAGGTAACACTTCTGTATTGGCTCAAGTCTTGGCAAATTAGAGAATAAAGAAAAATAAACAGGCAAATAAAACCAAACCAATCTTCCCACAGACAAATGTCAGGTTATTCTGATTAAAAACAAATATCCTTCCTTGAACCTCTCACTGGCAATCACCATGACTCCACCCGCCTATCCACAACTCTATATACTTCTCTAATCATTACAATCCAATTTCAGTTGAAAGAATAGCCAGTATACAAGAAAGAAAACCAGACATAATTATGTAGGTAGTCTGTTATGAACATATCTTTGACAGGTGTTTCGTTAGTGGTTAATTGACAGGTGTTTCACAGAGGGCATCATCAAAGAAACCTGTCAGCTTAATCAACTCCCAGGAACACTTGCCCCAAAATAACCAACACGAGCATAGAAAAATCTATCCTCAAAAAAGGTTTTCTTTGCCTCCTTTTGATTACAAGGTACTTTCCATGTTTCAGTCAGGATGAGACCCTAATTAGAAACACTAGCAAGATAGAAAGAGGAGCTTGGCAATGACAACAGTCAGCTTATGAAGAAAAAAATTATTAAAAAGGCAAAAAGACATGTTATTATCTAGCATAGATTAACTGATCTATACAATCCACAGTAATCGCATATCAGAAACTGCAAACAAATGCATCTACAATATCAGAAGAGAAAAAAAAAACAGCCTTTGAAAAGAATATGCAGCTCCCTTGGTACAAAGTATTCTTGATAATTATGCCAAGAAACAATCTCATTAATTTCAGAGATTCATTTGGATCATCACAAAGTCAGATTTTTTTCTTCCTATTTTTTTATCACTAAAAACCATGACATAGTCTGAATTAACATTCACTACTCAAAATATCAACTCAATACTACATTGTCTTGGTTAAAAGCATGGTAAGGGTAACCCAAAACTAAACTTCTTTGATGCAGGTATCATTAGGGAACAAGAAAAATTTTGGTAAACCTAACTCATTTACCTAAATTTTCCTTATTCCCCAATGATACCTACAATGGAAAAATAAGGTCTAAAGAAAGTTTGGCTTCAGGTTACTCTTACTGCGCTTTTATCCTGGACGAACAAGGATATCTTTAAATACTTGGTCATATATTCAAAATATCAAAACAAAAAATATATATAAGCAAGACAGAAATCAATTTTAATATTACCTACATTCCATAATAAATGTTAAATCTGCTTGTAAATTTCAGACACTAAATGTAAAAGTTATTATGGGACAAAGGTAGACATTTTTATAGTAATATCCTGTGATATAAGTTTAACAATATGAAAATAGAAAAATTAACTCTTTACAGAGTTCATTATAACCTGTTTACACAAATACTTTATTAGAATTTCAGATGTATTAATCATCAAAGACAGACCAATTATTACTCAGATAATGTGACCAAATTCAAATCACAATTAAAAAAATGTCTAATCATAACTTCAAATCACAGATCATGGATTGAATATTTCTCTATATGTAATCATTTAATGAAAATAGTCAATACACATTAATTTATTCAACTGAAATGGAAGTATTCAAGCCACCCACAAAAAAACAAAAAATTCTAAATATTTATTTAACCCCTTCTTTGGTAACACCACCCCTTTTCTTCAATTTATTACTAGCTAAAGTATTTATCTAGATTGGGTAAGGTGACATAATTATAAATTCTGAAATTCTATGGGTTGAATAGAACTATTTGACATTCAAACTGTGTGCAAACAAATGACATGCTAAATTGAATTGGAAGAAATAGAACTGTTTGATTATGTGACTGTGTGTAAACCAATGAATGATGTCTAATTGAATTGTTAGTGATAAATAGCAATACTTGGAACCGTTTAACTGTATGCAAATGAATTAGTAATGTTGAATAGAATAATTAGTGTTAAATCGCAATACTTCTAGAAATAGTTCTAACTCATTCAAAAATAAAATTACCTACAAACTATTCACTTACAAATCATATATATATATATATATTTAAATGTGTGCAAACAAATAATTAATACTAAATAGAATGATTCATGTTAGAAAGAAATATTTGAAACCATTTAGCTGTGTGCAACAAAAGCTCAAGCTTGTTTAAAAATGTTATCAACAAAATTTATATATATATATATAAAATAAAGAGAATCTGGCATTAAATAACCTACAATGGTTGATATGCCATAATACACAACCAAACCAACCAGCAGTTCCACAAGACTCTAAAATAAATACTTACCACATCACAATCAGTACTAAGAAAAAGTTTTGACCGCTTACTCAAAGTAGATATCTCAGTTAGTTTATACAAATTATACACAAAAAGAACTACATAAAAATTTGCTTTAAGTCATCTCAGTGTAACAGAAAAAACAAAATTGTTATGACTGGTATTGTTACCCAAACAACCATAACTGTACCTCTAGTAGCCCTGGGGTTTTTTTTTCAGGGGGAGGGGGAGTAGAAACTATCCTTGAGACATGGTGATTCATAAATACTATAGGACTACAGAGTCTGTAGTGTAGGGGGAGGCTATATATATATATATATATATATATATATATATATATATATATATATATATATATATATATATATATATACATTATTTCACTTAGTACCAAAATATCATTATGAAAGAAAATTGTTCACATCTTAAATTCTGGGTTTTTACTCTACATTTAATAAAATATATGCAACTGCTACCATCCACATGTAATAGAATTAATCATGTCTTCTTGAGATACAAGGTTGATAATTTAAAAGAATACTCTCTCCCTCCATAAAGATTGCACAGAAGTTCTCCCCACAACTGCATTGTAGCTGATATTAAATATTTAAGAAATATGTTTAAAAGATTATCAGAACAACTGGAGCAAATAATTTCAAAAACCAAATAGTGTTAAATCTATCAGTATAAAAATATTTGTGATTTTGAAACATATTGATAAAAAAAATTGAAAATAATCATTTTGTACTGTTATTGTGCATTAATACTGATCAAAAAAATACTATCTCTGTCCCATAATAGTTGTTACATTTGCAGATAAATTTTACAAACTAATTAGCACTACTAAATGAAGCTTATGTATTTTACAGATACAAAACTGATTACTCAATGAAAGGTTTTCTTTTGGCGAAGACTATTATAACAAGCTTAACAGTAAACCTTTTGAACCACAGTCTCATATTCTACCATTAACTAGATCAATAATTAGTCATACAAACTATAAACCTTAGGTAAGTTTCATTTTGAAATGAAATTGATGCAAAATTTTACTAAAAATTTCTCATTTTGTTTGTAGAAATATGATTGTCTTCATTCTATTCTTGCCCTCCTAATTTAGATTCATTTCACCAATCTATAATTAACTTAAAAACAATTTCCCTAAGAAAAATATATACATATTAAAAGGAAAGAAGAGTTTTTAAAAAATTAATAAATAAAATTCTGAAGAACAAGTCAATGCTCCTTCTCACATAAAAGCCTGAGGCTTGGCTCTTACAGAGAAACGAAAAAATTAAAGTTGGAATGTTCACAATGGTGTGAGTAGTGTGAATAGAGAAGTAAGGCATTAAATCTGATATTATTAAAATTATTTGCAATGTACATGGAGGTATATTGATTATCCATTATTTTGTGCATTTTGGGGTAATGAGAAATTTATTAGAAGAGTGAGCAAGGATGCATCTCGTAAATTTGCAATGAAATGATGATTCATTTGAGTCTGTCAAATTTGTTAAACTCCAGGCTTTGCAACAACATGGAATCTACATAACATACGAAATTCAGCCAGAATGAATAAAACTATTTCCAGCTAGTAGAATTTCTTTTTGGTTTGTTTGTTTTTTTTTTTTGTTTTTTTTTCTTCTTTAAAATTAAGGCAAAAGAAAAATTTCTTATATCTCAAAGATTTTATGATAAACATCTTAAACAATTTAGAATTAAGAGAGAAAAAATAATTTCAAGAGATTTTTTTTCATGCAATTACATGGGAGTAAAATGTAAAATATAAGTATCACATTCCTATAATTTTACAAAATCATTATTAAATTTTTACTTACTCATCTAATTCTATAAGTTTTTCTGAATACATAATGTTGATAAAATCTGAAATTACAGATGTGTCTGGCTGCAGTGTGTAACCAGCAAAAATGGTACCTAATAGCAAAATTTTTTTAAGAGCAAGAAACTTGTATGTTACTTGAGTAAATTTCTGAGATGAAGCTTGATAATTGTTATTACTTTGAATATTTGGACTATTGACCTCATCTTTATTGTATACTCATGATGTTTCGACTGATATGTCCTTCAGCCTTCTTCAGGTGTTTCATGTCGAACTCAGAAGCCCACACAGAACCTCAAACTGAACCCTTTATTGGATCGATGAGGGTAAACTGTTACAATTCTGTAAACCGGCTACAAGTGTTAAGTTATAGTAAATATTCCTTGTTATTCTTACCTGTAGTTGGGATTGAATTTGCAACCCCAGATGATTACATTCAGAAGCACTTTCCAACTAAACATCTTATGTACAGGCACCATGTGTCCTTACCAGACAATTCAGAGGAAATTTTTGTGACTTATGAATCTAATGTCTCCATTAACTCATGAGATACTCCTCTATCATATCAGATGTTTTTTACCCTAGTTCATATTGCCTTCTTTTTTTTTATGCCAGGGAAAGCTTAAAAAGTCAGGTATGGCTGACCATATATGGAAAGAAAAGAGAAACCATCTGCCTGAGTGGGATCAAGTTAAAATAATAGATAGAGAGGAACACTGGAGGATAAAACATCTTAAAGGGGCAATGCACATTTTAGGATAATGTGACCTGTTGAGTAGATCATGTATAGAGATGAATACGATTTGGGAACCATTAATCAAAAAGGCTCGATGAAAAAAAAAAAAAATGCAATATGAGCTAGGGTAAAAAACATGAGTTGATGGAAACTTCAGGTTTATAAGTCCTAAAAATTTACTCTGAATTGTCCAGCAAGGACATAAGGCATTTGGCTGAAAAGTGCTTTTGAGTGTAATCATCTGGAAGTTGCAGGTTCAATCCCAACTACAGGTAAGAATAACAAGGAATATTTACTATAACTTAACACTTGTAGCCGGTTATGGTTTACAGAATTGTAACAGTCTACCTTCATCGATCAAATAAAGGGTTCAGTTTGAGGTTCTATGCAGGCTCTCGAGTTTGACATCAAACACCTGAAGAAGGCCAAAAGACATATCAACCGAAACATAAGTATAACAATAAAGATGAAGTCAATAGTCCATTTATTCTAAGTAATAACAAACTTTTTGAAATCTTCTAAATTCTTGATATAATAGGGATAACTATGAAGTATTAATCAGAATACTTTACTCCTTCCTAAATAGAAACATCATATCATCATGAACTATTTTTTATCATATCAACAACATATATTCAAACCTCACTTGATTTTTATTCCTAAGAAGATTTACAATTCAAAGATCATAATTTCTTTTTACATGTGTGTTAATGTTAGCAATGTTTCAAATGAAAATTTTTGGAAAAAATAATGCTGAGACTGTCCAGCATACTACAGTGCTGTAGTTAGTATGAATGCCATGGGATATGCTGGTGATTTACACACCTCAATCCTCACCACTAGCTATCAAAACATCTTGTGTAAATATGCAAGCATAAAAAAATAATGAATAACTAAAATCAGCAAAAATACAAGAGGGAGTGCTGTAACTTGTTCTCCAATGAAAATCACCAGAAATTTGAGATTATATTGATTGCTAAGAGAGCAAGAAGATTTAAAACAAGAAGGTAATAGCACTAAGTTTTAACATACAAAGAGTAAATTGTTTGAATTCAAATCTAATCCCTAGCACCACACTCTGGTATGCAATTAGACACTTCTCCAATGACCCAAGTCCAAGTTTGTTAGGTTCTAGGAAATGACAAGCAACACAAGAAAAGAATTTTGTACTTTGTAACAAGAGTGTGAGGGTGGGAGCCAAATGCTTAGCACATCTTGTATAGCAGCAATTGCAAATAAGGAAAAGCTGAGAGAAGTATATGAGACAAGAGATAATTGCTCAAGTTTACAGCTCTTTACTATTGATTAATCAATTTGTTGCATTCATTAAGACTAAAATTAAACATGTCATTTTCTTAGCTCATACAAATCACATCAATAGCAGCAGCATGAAGAGAGAAGGAAGAGTTCTTATAGATAAATATTGATGATGTCAATCCTCATTTGAGGACTGTCATTTGTATAATAATTACAGTAAAATAACGAAGCATAAAAACCCTCATTTCTTTAAGGCTATTAATATTTTCAAATATAGATCAAGACATACATATCATAGAGAACGTCATCTTCACTTCCTTACCAAGCATCATGACATCATAAGTATAAGATGATCCCATTCCAAGAAGACAAGCCGATCAGGTAAAACTAGATTCATGCCTTTGTGATATCAAATGCTATGAAAAATATTTTAAATAAGTTCACATTAATATTTTCCAAACTACAAACGCCTATTCCAGCTGTACACCAAGTGATTTAAGGCTTATCTAATTAAACAATTATTCTAGTACATGCCTCTGTGAATGCATTATACAGTGTCCTAAAAGTCATCTCGAGATTTAAAAATCAAATATTTGTTTGTTAATTATTTCAATTTGGTTTCAGTTTCTTTGCTTAATGACATATCAACCATCAACCTTTGTGGGTTATTTAATGATAAAAACCACCCTCGTGAAAGATCAGTAGTGATCCTATTTTATCCATAACTGGGTGGGGTAAGGGGGTTCATACTTTTCCCAAAAAGCATTGGTCTAAAAGTGAATATAATTGCACGACAAGAATTCAAACTCGCTAACTATGCCATAGTCCAGTTTGATAGGGACACACCCCACTGTTGATTATTTATGCTTATTTTTAGACTAAAAAGAAAATTTACAAAAATGAGATTAGTTATGAAAAATGTCTGTTGCTGAAATGTTTTCCATTTTTGGCTTCATGGAGATTTGATTTCTAAAACTCTCGGCAACTTTTGGGGATAACTGTACATGCTCGCATTTTTGTAGGATATTGTTGACTAGAAGCTATAAAGATATACACTTCCTGAGCTATCTCTGAACTTATGAGGAACCAGAATGCTTTGTGAGTTTTAGTGATTTTTCAAAGAAAGAGACTTTCAATAATGCAGAGAGTTTAGGCTTCTTTGTTTAATGGCATATTAACCTTCATGGGTCATTTAATGCCAAAACCAACCTTCTTGAAGAACAGCAGTGATTCTATTTAACTCATAGTTGGAAGGATAAGGGGGTTCATACCTTTCCAAAGGGTATTTGTCCAAAAGTGAACGTAATAGCGCAACTGGAGTTCAGACTCGCTTACTACAATTCAGCTAGTCAGCACATTAACCATTGCACCGCAAGGAAAACCCTCCCAATGCAGATAATAAGCACCATTTGTCAAAATTGTCAATGCTATTATTTAGATATGTAATTAGAGTAGATAACAAGAGAATATGTGGGTATACTTTTTCAAACGAAATATTATGTGGTACCAGTGACAAAATTATATGTGAGTGAGTAGAGGGAGGATTGGAATCATGCCTTTCCTAAAAGTATAAGTACTACTTCAGCAGTAGTAACCCAAATTCATACCAATTCAGTGTACCGATATGGGAGCATGTGCTTTTTAATTTATTGACAACTGCTTTAAAAAAAAAAAATTATGATAATAGTTTTAATTTTTCAATTCATAAAACATTTCTCTTTCATACAGAGTTAAATTTGAAAATTGTTGAAATAATGATTTATAAAAAGATACACTAGAGAAGGATAAAGACATCCTATTAAAAACTGATGTATTTTCTGTATTCATAAGATAAAAGAATTCCAACTGCACTTTTTTCAAAATTAAACATGAGTAATAACCAGTGTTAAATATGTATTTTATATTCAGCTATAATTTTTTATCAAAATAAAATAAGATAATCACTTTTCTAGAAGTAATTCCTAATGACCATTTGTACAAAAATTGTTTAAACTTTAATAACATTTAGATTTTCCAAACATTGTACCAAAGATGGCACTGGGAACTTTTGCATCAATATACATATGTCATTTAAAGATATATATGCTTCATGATAACATTTACAAGATATAGAATTTATTTTGATGTCATCCAAACTATAAGAAATTATCTGAAATAATGATAGCTGAAAATTTATCTTTTGGGTTTGACCATTCCATATACCTCAAATCAAAGTTAAAAGGTTTTATAAGTTTTTACTTTGAAATTAGGTTTATTTTAACAATGGATATATGCTTGATTGGTAAACAAATAGAGGTTTGTTTTCACTTTTTTTTTAAATGAGAAAATGCTTTAATTAGAGTCTGAAAATGGTGGGGGAGTCACAAAAAGACATATTTATACAATCCTAGCTCACCTTTTATGAACTCTAAAAGTACAAAAATGCAAGTACTATGATGTACAAATCGAAATTATCTTGCTTGTCAAAGACACTGTAGTTCATTTTAATAAAAAAAAAAAAATAAGATAATTACAATAAGAATTTTAAATTTTCTTTTTGATTTTGCTGCTTGAACAAGAAGCTGTTGAGAGATCTTTAAAAATTAAAATCATTATTCTAATGTATATTTTAGCAGCTGGTAAGCAGTGATCAAAAGATTTTCATTGAAAAAATTTTTTAAATCAACTAGTCCTTCATAAAAAAAATAATAAAGATGGCTCAAAGGAATTTGATTTAGATTTTATAAAAATTAAACATTACCATTCAATCAAGTTATCAATGCTAGCTGATAATGATCAGGAAATATTCTTACCAAAATTTATCAATTAATCAGTGGAAAATAGTTTACTAAATTATTAGAAAATAAAAGCAATAAAACAATCTTAAATTTCCTTTGCCAAACACCTGAATCATTTCATCAAGAAAGACACAAAACAAATTACATAACTTGCAGAGAAGATTAAGAGAAAGTAGTTGCAATTAGACATGTCCTTTTCTCTGTTATTACCAACTAAGATATAGCAGCAAAAAGCTGCTTTATCCATTGCCAGTAAAGATAAAAGGAGGTGGCCATAAATATGTGATTACAGTCTAATGTTATGTATTTTATAATGACAAGAAAACACTGATCAAAACTTATCTAGTTGGGTAAATCTTATGAATTCTAAGAGAATTGTGAATATGATACTGATGATGATGCTTATGTTATGCCAATAAAAACAAGACTGTAATAGTCAAAAGAAATTTGAGGGGAAAAAAAGACCAACTTCTAAGTGCTAATGATTGTTCATCACACTCAAATACCAAAGAATGCTAATGAATCCTGTTCTTCTTGTCTTGGTGATTGGTTGGGCGGACCATAAGAGAAGAATTTTTATGGTTCCAAAAGCAGAAAAATATGCAAAGAGAAAAAATAAATAAAATATTCTGGCTTTTATTTGGCTTGCAGATTTATTACAAGAGGGTTTTATTAAAGACTTTTACATTTCAATTACTGGGATTAATTTAAGGTGGCACTCAGAAGAAGAAAAAGAAACTACTTACATAAAAAGAGGATGAAACTGAAAACCGAACAAAGAAGAAATAACTCGACACAAAAATTGAAGGTTCCATAAAAACTAGGAACCAATCAAAGAAAAAAAAAGAAAAAATAACAACAATAAAGGCATGTTCATCTTTATTGTAAATATTTAACTAGGTAAATCAAAGAATTATTAGTTGTTAGTTTTTTGTATCTTCTCCCCCCCCAAAAAAAAACTTATTTGTTAATTAAGCAGATGTTCTTAATTAAGCACTAAAAATATCTTGTTCATTAGAAAGAGAGAGAGTGTGTGCATGTGTTTGCATTCATATACATTTTAGCCTATAAATGACAATACTGATATGAAACAAAAGTCACTAAATGAGAGACCAATGTAAGGAAAATCACTCAGTCAGGCAGTGGATCATCTGCTGATGCTAATCCGATTCTATCGGATCACTTGCTTCCAGATCAGTACAGGATTTGTCTTTGGGAAGATCAAAACGGATCCATGTTCCATTAGGAACCAAGCTCTCTAAGCCTGGCCAAACAGAAAACAAAGACTCACGTGCCATACAATAGATCAGATGTCATTCACTCTTGTCACAAATATTTTCATTTTTATTTTTAAGATTAAAAATAAACATACAAGGACGCATGTCTATATATAAGTATGTACACAGTGAAAGTGAGTATATACATTCAAACGAGTGTATGAGTAATTACCAGAGGGTGGGTTAAAAATACACAATGGCAAGGGAAATATATATGGTGGGGAGAGGTAAGCATGCATTTAAGTCAAAGAAAGTAATAAATATCTGAGTATATCAGAGAAAGAAACTATAGCATTCTTTGTGTGTACATATTTAATATTTTAGAAGCTCAAGTGGAGTAAATGGAAGATTGTTAAAAGTAGAAATAGAGAAAGAATATACGACTATAAGAGAGAGCAATGTGCATATGTTATTCAGGATCATGTTTCAATATTAAACAATATTTCTGCCTTATTTATAGATTACATGTAGATATAAAAGAGCTGAAGAACAACTTTTAAATGAAACCTTAGCAAAGTGTCCAGAAATGATAAGACAATAACCCTAGAAACCTAGCAATTAGAAATCAGGTCACAAACAGATACTGCAGAGTAGTGATTTATGTTGTGCCATACATGACTGAAGAGAGATGCACTAGACTTAATGGTTATGGTGGTAAGAAATGGAATCATTGACCCAAATTCAAACCCTGGACAAGGCTGTTTCCATTACACTTTACACTAATGCCCTTGGAAAAAGCATGAATCCAACTGTTCTCCCCTCAGCTATTGGTAAATAGTAGGGCAGATTGAGTCCTCAGCCTTGATTAAGTCACCAGTCTAGGAGAAAAACTCAGAATTAAAATCCTTGAGTCAAACCCTGCCCATGGTGTAAGGTTTGGGAAATATGTGCCTGAAGGTTACAGTTTTTCAATGGGCAAAATTTGTTTTTATCAACTTAAGTAATGGTTCATACAACTAAATTAATGTTACAATTTCAGCCACTTTAGTAATAAACACTTCAGCTATCAAGTGTGCAAGTGTCAAATGTATTCCAACAACCAACCATGCAGACAGAAAAGTACACTCTGTATCCTTTGTATGTCGGAACGTTAAATACAATATGATACTTCAAATTATGAATTGTGGTAGTTTCATTGTAAACAGCTAGAGCAGACCTGTTTGCTACAGATTTTTCACCAAATTGCATGAACATTTTGTACAAAACTGTCGATAATATATTTTATCCATGCAGTGAGAAAATAAGAAATAAATACTGGGAAAATACAGATTGCTAATTGGAAATGTCTTAAAGATTGTCAGGTAGACAAAATGATTTTTTTCATTTCATGCAATTGAAATACATGGGATCTTCAGAGCAAGTTTACTCAGGATTGTTAGAATAATTAAGAAAGTGTGAAAGCAAATACATCTGGGATCAGTAAGGAGTTAAATTTTGGGGAATTGCAGAAGCAGACATAAAAGAAACAAGGTTAGAAAATGACAAGGTTTGCATACAATTGAAGCTAATGTGATGTCAAGCCAGTAATGATTAAAAAATATATCTTCTCACTCAATGGTCAGTACACAGTACATTCATGAAACTGAAATGTTTTGTATTTATTTTAATTCCATTTCACCTATGATACATCATTTAGTAAACTTGAAAACCACACTTGATGGGTGGAGGTTTTCAGCTACCTAGACAAGAAATTTTATTAACAAGGACAGACCTGCCCAAAGACAACCAGTAGTCATTCCATAATATTTTCTTTTGCATGGCTAGGGAAAAGTACGGTTAATTTAAATAATTTAATCTAGTTAAATTAAGAGATATTTTATGAAGCCAGAATGTTCAGCTATTAAACAAATGTTTTGGATTTTATTTGTAACTAATTTATTTACTGCTAAATAAATTTAAAAAATTAGAAAAAAAAAAAAAAAACATTTCTAAGTGTACTTATTCCACAAGTTTTACCAGGGGTAATAATAGTCAAAAAACTGAAAATGTGAACGACCAGTATATATGGTATAAGTAGAATAGGCAAAAAGAAAGAATAAAAAGTTTGGTGATGCACTTTCAAAATATGAAACCACAATGAGATAAGCAAAGGACTTCTTTATTATTCCTTATGAGTAAAAAAAGAACCCACAAAATAGCAATTCCATAAAGCATGACATACACACAATATATTTTGATAAAATAACATTTTAGAACAATGACATTATTTTCATAACAATTATCATAAGTACAACAGACATTACTTAACAATGGTAATTGGTAAAAGAGAAAGCATTATTTATTATAAGTATTGTAAAGCATCAATCAAAATCACCTCAATTGCTATCAGAATACTGGTTGGTTGGTTGGTTGGTTGGGTGGTTGGGTTTTATTGCATATCAACCTTTGTAGACAGAACACTGAAAACCTTTAATTTACATAAAAGTTTTTAATGACATATACATGAAAATCAGATAGATATATGTTTCTCTAAAAAGTAAACAATTTTCATATGAAGTTCAATGGAAAAAATATCTAAATACACATAAACTCACACGACTGCTACAGCAAAGATAACAGCAGCAGTGCCACTAATAATACCATCATCAGATGAGGACCCTGAGGTTAGACATGGCTTTAGGAAAAGTATCATTACCATTAACCCAGGTCCTTTTTACAATACCATCAGGCATTGTTGATTTTTATGTCACAGTGCAGGAATACCAGTTCTATGCAGATGCAGCTTCTGTCTGATCTTGGAGCCTCTTGATATATTTCCTTTTTCTACTGGTGAAAAGCCAAGGTTAGTCATATATGCAAGGGTTGAATTAGCAATTAAACCTTGGCATCCAACTTCAATGGCAAATATATTAACAGTCCAACCACTTTTTTTTTTACACATTGCTTTCAAAGATCTTCATACTTTTTCAGCTTCTGGGAAGACTGATTAAATGCACTAGCTGCTCTACTAAGCTACAAAGAGCTATTAATATGCAGAAGCTCAAATTAAACTAATAAACTCATTCACCATGCCTATCCCTTCTACACATCATCAAACATCTTCTAGATAAAGGGATCAAATGTCATCAACTTAATATTGTATCAAAATACATCAAAAACAAGGAAACTAAAAATGATAGGATGGATTTTTTTATGGCAATTTTTTTAAGAGAATAGCTATGGTTTTCTTGAAGATTCAGCTTTAGAGCTGATGATATTGAAAAATTTTAATACAATACCCAACTGCTAAAAATTCCTTCCCCAACTCCGTTTAAAATTTCCTGATTAAAATGACCACAACTACTAAATAATTAAAAACAGTCAACCTCACCTAATTGACAGATATACACTCTTGAATAAGATATCATTGAAACTGTATACCATATAAAGAAACTGAGCTTTGCCACCCAAATATTCAAAATTCATTTTTGTCTTTCTGTTCAATATATCCAAAAGATAAAAACTAAAAAACATAGTGAAAGACAAATGACATTAGTATCACCAACATATGGACACTTTTTATGACTTTTCAATATGGATTATACTACAAAAGAAAAAAAAAACCTTTGACATTCTAATAGATTATTTTAAAACTTTTCTTCTTCTTCTTCCTCTTCTCATTAGGAATTCAAATGGAAAATAAGCCACCCACTCTAGATGATATCAGTATCAGCACTAAAATTGAAGGGGAGGTGAGATTAGAATAAAGTACAAATGTGTAAAAATCAGAAAGAGCCAATTTGGACAGAAACCTCCAACAAAGCGAGGCAGGCAGTTAGAAAAGCACTATCACAGAGTCACCACAAACAGATACAAAGAAGAGTAAAAGTAGATATATCAATTGTAAGCAGAGGTATAAAAAAAATAATAAAAATAAAAAATAAGAGGAATAACCACCAAAGATAAAGGCAATCAAGATGTGAATCAGGTGAGAAAGCATAACAGAGGCAACAAAATAATAGACATGTTTAGCACCATTATCATCATTTGTATGACAATAACGGCAGACTTCTAACACTGAGGGCAGAGTTATTTTCTGAATTGTCTCTTATTATTACCGCTGCATTTTCTCTTGATAACAACAACAAAACAAGGTGAAAGGTCTTGGAGTTTGTTCGAATTTTGTTATTGTACTTTTTGCTTCTTCTTCATTTTTAAATCTGTTTGTTGTTTGGTTTTTTTTTGGTTTTTTTAACCATCCTTTTCTTTCCAATAAACAACATTCTCTGACTGGAAGGAGATAGAGGAAGGAAAAAGGAAGAAAACACTACCATGGGGGGAAGGCAGCAAGGAGTTTGTTAGTAACTGAACACATGAAGGATGGCTATGGTTGTTTATCATGTACAACACAGGCCAATCAGAAATGAAAGAGAGGGCACAGACACACCAAATATATATGTAAGAGAAAGTTAAGAAAAAAAATGTAGGGAGAAAAAGAGAGACCAGGCAGAAATGAGATCAGTGAGTGTGGGAAAAGCCAAGCAAGAAGGTCACACGTCCCATTGTGCTAGAGGGGAAAATCGGTAAATCACCTAGAATGGTGGATGGGGTAGCAGATAGGGGATGGTTATGGTATCCATGGCAGAATGATAGCATAGTGGGCAGTGTATAAGATGTTGGCGTCTGCATTCAACTGATGAGGTTCATTAGAAGACTTGCAGCAGTATCGTGAGTTGTGGGCAGGACAAATGTTAAAGAATAGACAACAAGTCAATTCTTTCTTTCTTTTTAAATCATTATCCATCTTATTTCTAGTAATGTCCTGTGTGTGCCTTGATGAGACGCAGCAGTCAAATGCCTCCTGGTTGTTGATCTCATCAAATCTAATGAAGCATTGAAAATTTTTGATGAACACAAATAGAAAAGATGGGTGGTTTTGTTGGTTTAATTTTCTTTTTTTTTTTATTTCAATTTTTTTTTTTTTTTTAACTATTTGCCCTTTTCATCTTTCTTTTCTACGGCATCCGCTACCCCCACTCCTAACCCGATATTTTCAACCTTATATAAAAGGGATGGACAGAATAGAGACAAAAGAAAAATGAATTTTTATAAAAACGAATTAAGCACCAGGCAAAAAGACTTCTAGCTCTCTCTGACTCTGTTAGGTTTTGCCATAAAAATTCTCTTAATGACTGCTTAGCTTCTAATTACCACTTTTCAAATCCACTGATCTCTAAGTAACAAAAACAAAGCAATCATCATGCTGCTTTTGGAAATGTCTGGGGGTGGGAAGTGCTCAGGGGGTCTGGGGTGACAAACAGCTTAGAGAAAAGGGAAATGGAATTTTTCTCTCTGATACAAAGACTATCAACTTAGTGGTCATTTTTATTATATGAAATACTTGGAAAGAAACAGAGCAAAAAAAAAAAATTCTAAAATATATTAAAGTTTGACCATACAGCTGCTGCTAATCAGGACATAATTTCAACTTCCTTAAAATTTCTTTTTTTCTTTTACTTATTCAGTATGACCTGATTTACAGGATATTTTACTGGTAAGACAAGGGATCAAGCAATTCAATTAATTAAAGATATTAACTTAATCTAATGACTAGTAATCACGCAAAGGCACTAATCTGAGATCCTGAAGAAGCAAGATTAATGATAGTCAACTTGTATTCCTATACATCAAGACTAATGCTATAAAGGATATCTTAAAAGTAGCAAGAGTTAATTTTTTTCTATAAAATTTTAAAATTCACATTATTCCTCTTGCCAAAAAAAAATCATCATAACACCTTTGCTGCTATCCAAAAGTGGAAGTAAGCAATAAAAAGAATCAAAAAGACAGAAAGAAAAGATATTTTAATTTATCATTGAAAAATATTCATTACTTCAGGAGAAAAACAATGTTTTATGTTTCTTCTTTTGTTAAAAAACAAAAACCCGAAAAAAACTTGATTTCTATCCACATCATCCAATTCACAAAGAAAATATTCATTGGTCGAGTAAAAGAAGTTTGTTGGATTATCACTAGAATAATGACTGCCTAAAAAGGGTTAAGATTGGAAAAGATAAAATAAGAGAAAAATTCTAATCTGCAAATTCTTCCAAGAGAGTATTTTTTGTTGTTCTTTTTAATAATGTTATCTCACATCTGGTGAATCTTCCAACAACAGTTGAAAAAAAATCATTGTGTAATGGTTATCAAGCTAGGCAGGCAGACCATTACAAGTAAGTTCAATTCTCACTAGGTGCCCCATATTTAGTTAAGCTAAGCTTAGTTAAATGGAGTACTTTAAATGGCTAGTGAGATAGACTAATAGACCATTACTACAAACTTCAATTCTCACTGAATGGTCCAAGCACTTGGCCTTGTGTCAAATTCAGCAAAGCATAGTAAATTACAGCATCAAAAAATCAGATTAAATTATTTTACTTGCAGCATTAAATACTGGTTTTTCAATACATAAAACAATGGGAATGAATTATGCCTAACAATAACATTATTATTACTATCATTAAAATCATCCTTTTCATTATTTCTCTTGTCATTTTACTATCTTGAAAAATACTCACACACACACTTTATATATATATATATATATATATATATATATATATATATATATATATATATATAATCTGCTTTTTTTATGCAACAGATTATCAAAGGAAAATTAATTTTCTGATAAAAATTAGATTGAAAACTATCAGACTTCACCCACTTAACAGAGTTTAAGGTTTAAAAATTTGCAAGGAAATACTTTTTACTATTAATTATTAAATAATACCAGTGAATATGGTAGATCAACTAAGACCAAAGGAAAGTAGAGACCATTAATTGGTAGAGAATATGAAAAGTGACTCTAATTTAGAATAGAAATAAGAATTAAAGTCAAACAAGGAGATACTTGCATTTTATTTAGAGTAAGTAGAAACATTCTTTATTACCTTGTTCCTCCAAATTAATTATTCACAAGTTTAGGATTTATCAACTTATAATAAAAGACAACTGAAAAAGAAATAATCAATTCACATTAACCTGATTTTTAGTTTAAGATGCAGAAATTATTAAATTCAATGAATAAATTATTAAAATACATAAACATCATCGCATATAAACAGTACAAAGCTAACAAAGGCCATGTATACATACATTTACAATAAGCTTAATGGTTACAACATTGGACACCAAGATTTTTATTTGATAGTCTCTTGTTTCTAAAATCCACTAGATCTATAAGTTATAGATATTTTTTTAAGTACTTTAACTTAAAATGGTTAAATACGGTTGCAAGCATATTTTAGTGACTAAAGCAGAACATTAAAAACTCCAAGGAGCTTTCTCTTAGGTGGTCTGTTTGTAAAATTAAATATGCGGATAATATATCAAAATTTGCAGATAAAGTAAATGCATTTGTAGACAATGATTACAATAAAGCAATAGTGAAATATCCTGTCAGATGAAGCTACTTGATTAAACCACACACTTGAAGAGGGAGAGGAACTCTCTTTCTTTGCAATCGGTCCAGTACACACACACACACACACACTAGATTTAACACTGGAGGCGCCTCTGGTTGTGTAATGGTTAGCAAGCTCGGCTAGCAAACCTACACGAGTGAGTTCGAGTCTCATTGGGTGCCCCTTTCATATGGCCTTGTGCCACATCTAAGCAAAAAGCTTAGTAAATTTCCACTAGATTTAACACTGGATAGCAAGATGAAGAGATTTTCTTTTTCCTCAGTGGTCAGTCTATTAAAGTGTAAGGGGGCACAAGTAGTGTAACAGTTATCATTGTAGGAAATGGAATGGGCAAACCAAGTTTAAATCCTTGTTTGTATTTCATTTTGAGCTAATGCCCTTGAGAAAGGCATGAATTGATCTCTTCTCCTCTCAGCTTATGCTGAATAAGGCAGACTGGGTTTTTTAGTCTTGGTAGTAGTAGCAAAACAAATTAAGTGTACAAAAAATCCAATATTGAAATAAAGATTGAGGATTAAAAGTCAACCAACCCTTTAACCTAATGCTTGTAAATTCTATCTTTCTCATAGAATATTCACATCAGTTAAAATACTAAAGTGAACCAATTAGTTTACAGAATAGAACTGCAATTTGAGAGGTACAAGTTTCTATATTTAGTGATGGGACAGTAACATTTGTTATCACATAATTCTACAAGAAGGAAAAGTATTTTCAAAATAAAATGCTTTTCCCATAGCAGCCAGCTTAGTATTAATAAAATCATCAAACAGATTATAAGTACCAAAGAAAAAAAAATAAAATAAAATTTTAAAAAATAATCACAAATGAAGCATGATCCATATCTTTCAAAAGTTTCAAAATTCCACAACTGATAATTACCATAAATTTGATAATGGAAGGTGGAGGGGGTAGGAGGAAAAAGAGGAATGACATTATTGATGATTTGCACCTGATAAAAACTTCACCTAATTAATTCAAAAGAGCCGAGAAAAATTAAGTACAGTCTAATAAGGTGGGTGTAAAATGAAGTGAAGACAATATCATTAAGGCCAGATTTTGTAGATATGAATAAACAAAAGCTGAGAAGAAGAAAGACTGAGACTTTTGTCCTTTTCTTTTGCCTTCTTGTTTTCCCTTCTTGTCAATGCCACATCCATTCTAATACTGGCCCACAATTCAATCAGATAACATTTTTCTATTGTTTTATTGCTTAATGAGCAATTTTAAAATTTCAAACTTTTGTTTCGTCTCAGGCTAGATTGTTTTTCTTCTTTTTTATCCCTATTTGCAAGAGAAATTAATAGTACCAAGTTGATTGAGTCTTCGAAAACATCAAGATATTGTCCGAGATTTGACTTTGCTTAATAATTTGAAAATTTGTTAACAGTAATTCCACATAATTTAGAAAGCTTAGGAGGAGGGATCTGAAATTGTGAGAAGAAAAAAAAAAGTTTGATTCATTAAGCTGGCAAAGTTGGTGGCTCATTAGAATTTGGAATCAAATTTAAATAGACACAAATAATTAATTGAGTAATTAGAGCCATCCAGAAAAGTGTCACTCTCCTTTGCTCAGGTTCTCATTAGCAGTTTTGAAGTCAGATTAAAATGTAATCACTGGAACAGCCACAGAAAAAAAATGTAAATGACCATAGGCCATGGTATCCCTCAGTTAGTTACAACTGACTTTTCTTTGGTAGTTATGTAAGAGCAATGCCTAACAGATAATGCTTACTCAGATGAATTTGTAATATGTGCAAATGACTTTGTTGCAAGTAATGACAGAAAAATTAAACTTATAACAACATTGATTAGCCACTGGCCAAATCCATTCATTTTTGAATAATGCCCATCACCTCTAAGAACAGAAAGTAGCCAACATCAATCATATCTTGTATGACAACTTCCATTTTCACAATTTTAAAAAGAAAAGTTCCTTAAGCCAAAAGGACATAAGAAATCACAGTATAAAAAAAAAATAAACCACTGGGAACTACATAATTTTCAAAAATTATGTCCATATTCAGAATATGGAAAGAGATAGCAATGAAATTGTGGCAAGTAAAAGCTTTTTTTTGTTTTTTGAGGGTTTTTTTTTTTTTTTCATTATTATTAATAATTTTGTATCTGAAGGCCTTTCTACACCACTAGAACAAAAAATAAATAGAAGGAACATAATGAAGTCAAGCTCCTAAAACCTTGCACTGTAACCATAGGCCACTTACATTCTTTTTTCCATGATTATTCATATTTGAAATCACTGTGTGCCTTTGAGTGTATCTTTTTTGGGGGCAGTTGATGATCTTTAATGGTAGAAAAAAAAAAAGAAAAAAAAAACATCCAGAGTGCTTACGTGTAATTGGAGCTAATGATAGGCCTTGGCTTCATCAATAGAAACTGAAGGACAGAACAGATTGAGCAGTTGGGAGTAAAAAAGAATAAAAATAAAAAAAAACACACAGTTCAAGTCCTGAGGCAGAGTATTGACTAATGCAGATACTAGTCAAGCTCTAAAATATTAACTCACAAAATAAGGCCAGTACAATAGAAGTTTATAATAGAAACAAAAATGAGGACCACTTCAATAGCTAAAAGTTAATTAAATTGGTTGGGCATTGTTCCATGATGATACTGATGCTTCAATTTAGGAAGGAGTGAAGGATTGTAATAAACATTTCATAATTATTTCTTTTATATAAAGAATTCGGATGATTAAAAAATGATGTTTACACAAATGCTGACCTTACAAAATTATCATTCCATCACAAATTGGAGTGGAAATCGCGTTATAGTTTAAGTTAAAGTGTTTTAAGTGTACTGTTCTCATAAAAATTTCATTATAACATTTCATCTATAAATGGACAACAGTATTTTATCCAGGCTTGATAATTAATAAAGATGTACATATTTACAATGACTCAATCTATTATAAAACTGCAAGAGACAAACATCCAATCACTTTACAATTCTTTATACCATTGGAGCAAGAGAACAGCTAAATTTGAAAAATACATGTTGTTAACATTTTTGATGTAGAATGAGCTAGAATCAAATTTGGAAATTCCACATTCAACAGTGAATCACATAATCACACAATTTTCAAATAAAGGAAATGAAACTACAGCATTTTTGTTCAAATTGACCCAATCCATTTGGAAGACATCTTCAAGCAATGAGACCAGAAACTGAAAAAAATCCATGCCACTTGTGTGTACAGATCAGTCCACAAATGAAAGTATGATATATTCATAATATAGGTTAATATGTCAGAACAGTCAGAAAAAAAAAAGAAGAAAAATAGACATTTCTTAAAACAATTCATATTCAATTGAGAAAGCAATGATCAATAGAGACAATAAACAGACTGGCCGTCTGGGCATATTTTTATCTTTTCATATTAAATCCTCATTGGTTCAATTTTCAAATAGAAGATCAGTGTAAGTTTGGAGTTTGATTAGGAATGAATTTTGTTAGAAGTACAAATGGATGAAGGAATGTAAAAAGTATGGCACATTAAGTGACTAACATTAAGTCAGTCAGTCTCTGAACATATTGTGACATCTATAATTGGCATGTAGGGTAGTTAGTTTAAAAAGGTAACAAAAACCGTGAGATGTCACTCAATGTAATTGAGGTGTGATGACCCCAGCCAAAGTCATTTGAGAGTTTAGCTTTTATTGGATGAAGGTCACATGATTAAATGATTCTAGAAAGTTTAGAGCAACAAATCTTTAGTCAGCAGAAAACAACAATGAACAGAATAAAAAATATGGAGACACAAGGTAACAAGGACATTGAGCATATAAGTAAGGAGTAGAAAAATAATTGGAACATAATATTTGGATAATTCTGCATCATTAATTAAAGAAAATATTTGACCACAACTTTCCTTCATACTTTTAATGCAGCTTGGTTGGTTTGGTTTCTTTGCTTAACAGCATATCAAACTTCCTGAGTTATTTAATGCCAAAGCTATCCTTTTAGAAGAACAGGGAATAAGGGGTTCAAACCTTTCTCAAGTCTGAAAATGAACGTAATAGCACAAATGGAGTTTGAACTTGCTTATATTGAAACTGCAATCCAGTACTTTAGCCGTTACACCATGGAGAATTCCCCGGAAGCCTGATTGGATAGCCCACAAGAGAACATAGCAGATCTGATTAATTTGGTAGCTGAATGATTTTCTTTTCTAAAATTGAACATTTGCTGATGGTAAAACCAGCAAATTTGAATTTGCATAATAATTTGATTTGTTCAGTGTTGAATAATGACTTATTTGAAAACAGAGATGCCTATTATCTTTACTATGTGTGTATAATAAATTGAATGATATAAAGGGTAAAAAGGTCAGAGTAAATATTGTGGCTTAAAAAAGACATTATCTTGCTGCTGTCTTCTCAAAACATGATGAAAATTGCTCAGTTGGTGGGCAGCAACCAACAGCCTCAAAATTAACAAATATCAACTTCTGAGAACCTTATTAAAGTTTAAAAGCTAAATTGTTTAAAATTGTATAAATAGGCTCTAAGTGACATGGTGGCTAGATAGATTTTTTTTATCTACACTTTTATAAAAGATCTTTTGTTTATTTACTTTTTCTTTTAATTTTCCTAATATTTTGCATCTCTTTGATGACTCCATCTGGAGACATTATCAAATCTAAACTAATGAATTGTAGCATTGTTTTCCAAAAAGGTACTTCTTGCATATGTGCCATTGTCACCATGGCCAATTCCATTATCAGATGAAGCAATAGAAAGCATCACAAAAGAAAAGCAGAAATGTGATAATGGAACAAACCACGATGATGAGTGCCATTGTTTTTGAACACCAAATGCAGCAATACATTAGTTCTATGCAATGTTAAAACAATTCAACTGTTCATCATCAAAGAAAGACAAATAAAAAGACAAGACAAAAACAATAACAACAAATGAACCAGCATTTCGATGATCTTCTTAAAGGAAGTTTATTTGATAAAATGATCCACACAAGGTTTTGTTAGTTGCCAGTTGTAGGTTCCATCATTATTAATAATTAGAAAAGCCACTCAGTGCAGAGTTCAACACAGCCAATAATATGCTCATAATTTTTATTCCTCATTAAATTAAACATGGTGGTGTCAAAACTTACCAAAATAGACCAAAGGCAACTGCTTCACAGCCAGTATGAACTCAAGGGAAAAAATACTTGTAACTTGATATTATTTTTATTAATAAATGCAACAAATAAGAGAAAATCTAACTACCTATAAACAGAATAAAATTATTCAAGTACAGTTTTTCATCATTGATTCAGTTTATAGGTAGTTAGATTTTATAAAATGTTCATGATAAAATTGTCCCTCAGAAAAATCATCCATTAATAAAAATGAATGAAAATACTGATATTGTCACTGATTAACAATTAAAAGTATAAATACTAATTTTAATGACAGTAACTGCTTTAGAAAAGATGATGTACAGAAGAATTAGACATGGAAAAGGCAATTGTCAATGTCACTATAAAATTATGGGAAAATTACAAAACTTATCAATATACAAATTCATAAAGGCATCATCTTAAACAAACAAAAATTATCTAAAAAGTACATGAGGATTGCATAATGTATACAGAAGTTTGTATTAGTGAAAATCATATTTACAAAAGTTTTGCAATATCATATGATCAAAGCAGATCAAGCCATCAAAAGTACCCACTGTAGTTGGTATTATTATGATAGTTGGTGTTGGGCATTGCTTCACCCAGTGTGTGATTTGAAAGCCACATAGATAAATGTACAATGTAGTCTAATTTGGGAACTTATACTTTACAAGTTTGAGCTGGGCAATAATGCAACAAACACAACTAAAAACATTTGTTATATGAAGTGAAGGTACAATAGATCACAGTAAAGTAAACAGAAATTTTGATAGAGTCATAAGAACCTTGACGATCAGACATGGTCACTTAAGACTAAAACCATGGATTCTGAGGTTGTGCTCCAAGACATAGAGACGAATCCAGTGAGTAACACTAAAGTATCAGGCAAATCTGCCATTTCACAATCCAGTGTAGCTCATCACCTTCATGATCTCAGCAAAAGTATCCAGAGTTGCCAAATTATGCCTTATACTACCAAAATATTGCAAAAATTTGACTCCCCCTAGTATTAATATCTTTCAATGAAGCAGACAATAAGCATTCACAATCATGCATTGATTAGAGTGTTAATTTCATCAATTAATTATAGTGGGATTCGTTTTAGCAAAGTTAGATAATTCTAACAATCATTTATAATACAGCAATCTGATACAACACAGACATTATAAATGTGCAAGTTGGTGTGCTTTTATCAGACCAAGAATCCAGGAATCCAACTCTAACAATATTTACTATACTTAATGCAGAATTCTAGCACAAAAGGTTTTTATTGATTATGCTGCACCAATTTTACAAACAAGAAATACCTACTAGTCACAAGAATCAGAATTAAAAATCTAACTTTTACCGGGGCTTAAGAAATTAACCACGGATATTAATTCAACTTAAGAGATGTTATCCTGCTTTGATCCGAATTAAATAGAAATTGTGCTGTTACAGCTGTTACAACTTAAAAACTAAACACAAAATATTTAACAGTTCACCATCATCAGCAACAACTTAGAAATGTTTTTCAACTTGAAAAACAGGTTCCCCACAATTTCATAAAAGTGTGACAGCAAATCGACTAAAATCCCAAAACGGGACTTTATTTTCGCACGTGTGAAGACGGGGCAGGTTGGCACTTGATCCCCTACAGAATAAGTCCTGTTCAGAGTTCTTCTCTCAGGCATATAAGAACTGGCATATTACGTGAGGGAATAATTTAGGGCCAGACTGACCACCGCTGGCAAGGGGTTCCAAATTTCACGCTATCACACACCCACCAGGCCGCTTTCTTCTTTCCCCGAGACAATGGAAGATAATGAGCCTATAGGTTTTAGTTGTAATAATATTAATATTGTAGTAGTCGGCAACTCCAGTTTCCCGTGTGATACTTTAGGAATTAATAGGACAATTCCAAGCAAGATAACATAAGGCGAATAGAAGCTGAAAGGAAAGCATGAAGCAACAACAGAGACCACATGGTAACATGAAAATACATAAAATCCTTTACTACTTATATATATATACGTTCAGAGTGTCAAAAACATATAATTGGACAGTCCACGAATATAAACGTCTTTTCTGACTTTTGTCCTTCTTCAAATTGAGAGAGAGAGAGAGAGTGGTAAACGAAATTTGGGTGTAAAGGAAAAATGTCCCCAAAGTTACTTATCTTATTTTCGACGGGGTTCCACTGGAGAATTTTCTTCTTTCACGGGCTACTAGACTTTGTTCTGTTTTTAATACTGGCTTGAAGGATTTGGAGTCCTTCGTGTCTCAGTTAATCTTTTGTCTTCAGCCCGGAGTAAAGTGGCTATGGTTCGTCTGCCCGCTATGAACCCTGCTCAAAAAACTAAATTTCTTCCTATTTACTTCCGCTGAGGGGAAGGGAGTCCCACTTCCGTTTTTGGGGTCCCAGCCAATCATTTGGCTTCTCTCTCTTTCCCCTTCCGATGTCCGGCGACCTGAGGTCACTAAGTACGAACACCTGGTCTCCCCTACGTGACCCACATTCCTTCCTAACGGTCACTTGTTTGACGGCTTGATACTGTCAATTCAAATACGGGAGGATAGTATTAGTCTTACCTCTACGTCTCCGTGAGCTATCACGTGACAAAAGCCAACCAAAGCAAAAATAGACACCTGCACTTCTGTTCTCATGAATCTTGACATTTGTTAATAGATTAGTGACTGGGAATTTTTTTAAAAAATGGATATGGATATTTTACAATAATATAAAGCATAACAGACAATGGTTTAGAGAATGTGAGCAAACTAAAGCATACTCCAAAATGAACCTCTATACTAAGAAAGTTTTGGTAAGTTTTTGGTAGGATTGTATTGTAGTCCATTTTCAGCAAATACTACTCAATGTTAGATTTACAGCAGACATTTATTATTAGCAATTAGAACATTTAAACACAGATTTGAAGGAAAAGAAACTCAGATTGATCAAAAACAAAAGTGTAGTATTTGATCGTAAAACATGATCTCATACAGCAATGATCACATCTAAAAAGATTTAAGACCTCAACTGGGGGGAAAAAAATCTTACTCCATCTGGATTACTCATCTATTCCAGAGTTTACAAAATCATCTTGGACTAATTCTTAAAATAATGAAGGTGAAAATTTCCCTAATTCTTTTTCTCCAAAAAGACTTTACAAAAACATTATTGAAAGGATTTTACAAATTATGGAACCTATGTTAATGAATAAATTCTAATTAAACATGGGTTTTTTATGCTTTCTGATCTTAAATTTGGACAAAAGTGTAGATGAATTTGATATCAACAGTACAAACCACAAAAAGATTCATTCAATAGGTACCAGCAACCAGAAAACAAATTTACTATGAATGAAATTTAATAACAATCAGATATAAAATAAAGTGCAGCTTTAGAACTAAGGGGGTTTTTTTGGGGGGGGGTGTCTTAAAACATGAAAAAAGTTAGTTAATATCACCTGACAAAACATTTAAATACAAATAAAAGTATTACCTCTGTCCCATAGTATTTGCTACATTTGTATATATATATATCATAACATAAATGTAACAAGTATTAAATTTAATAAAACAACAGTGAAAGAGTAGACTCTTGCTATAAAGCTTCCTTTATATGGAAAAGTTGTAGTTGACTTCACACCAAACATTTATATTCTCAATTTACGATAGATATACAGGTTCACAGACAAAAACACAAGTGTTCACATCATTGTGTGTGTACATGTGCATAAATATGGGTAGATATAAACAGACTGAGATAGTAGTGGTTGAGTGGAGTGTAATTGAATAGAAATTGATCAGAAAAAAGACAAACAAGCTCCCAAAGGACAAAGAAAACAAAGCTTTACTTATTGAAAATGGAAAAGAATAATAAGAGATAAGAATGCTGGTCTTCCCAAAAAGCAGCAAGTGAAGACAATTTAGTAACAAATCAGATAACACTCACTATCAGTTCAAGATCTTGGTATTGTTAAGTGACTGTACTTTGTGGAGATGAACTATGTCATTTCACATAGCCTGCTAGTTCCATCACTGTAATGTATATAACTAGAATATTTAAAAGTGTGTGTATGTAAGTGCATATTTAAAATGAAGCCAAAAAAGAAAAAATTACTTTTAGATTCATATACCATTGATTTAAGAGGATAAGACTTTGAGAAGAAAGAAATCAAATAAAAGAAAAAAAAAAAAAAAAAAAAGGAAATATTTTTTCAATAAAAAGAAATTAAAATAAAAACTTCTACAACACCATTTCCATTCCATTTGTCCTCTATGTTTTCTGAAAATTTCCCTTAACTACTTTTTTCCCTTAATTTTTTTTAACAATTTTTTTCAAAAAATGTATAAAGATATTTGTATAAATTTAAAAGACACAGGACTCTGTGAATATGTACACAATCAATAAATTTATTTGCAGACTGCATAAGAATTGGAATTCAAGAGAAGAACTTGGAAGTTTTCTGTCTTTAAAAATAGTTTGTTCTCCTTGAAATGATGTAAACGTCTTTGTTATTCAATAAATCAATGCTTTTTGGATCAGAAGTTGCTGTTATTCACCCACTAAATAACTGGAGGCACAATCAGCATTATAAACCCTAAATAATTATTAAAAAGAAACTAAAAATAATCTTGCAAATAAATGACAATAGTTTAGCTGCTTCATCATCATCATCATAATGGTCATTGTCACATTAGAGTCTCTTAAATTAGGCCAAGTTTCAACACATGAGCTGTAAGTTTAAAATATTAAGTGAAAATAAAAGGTCATCCTCAAACATTGCCTTCCACCAAACATCAGTGAATGATAGAAAACAACAAATGAAAAGTCAAACATACCTAACAGGTGCAGGTATGGCTCAGTGGTAGGGCAATGAACTAATGAGGAAGAGATCTGAGATTCTTTCAAAATAGATTACATTTAAGAGATTCATATATAAATTTTGCAATGCTGAAATAACTTGCCTGACCAATAAGAGCATTTTAATTTTAGTGGTAATATTAGTAGGTATGGCTCTCATTGAATATTTTCATAAATTCCAATTTCTCTAAAACAAAGAGATACAGGGTTCTTTAACTAGAGAAAGAGTTAACCTAACACACAACAGAGACCAACAATTGGTGTAATATGTCACTTCCTCTCAACAAATATCAGTTCAGGTGATATCCTGGCTTTAAAGATGCAATAATGATTATCTAATGCATTCTTAATGGTGGCTTTTTAAGAAAATTTAAAGGTAATAGTTTACCTTCAGCTAGATTTAAAATTAGCAGCTATTCTCTTTTATTTTTATTGGTAAATGATGTCTTGGTGTTTATGCCTTTCAAAATAGTATTTATATGAAAAGGTTTAAATGGCAGATCTAAATAAAAAACTTAATAGGTACACATAGTTGGTTGATTGGGTGGTTGTTTAAAGGCAGGACAACACTTGTGGACTATTTAATGGCAAATCCTATATATGATTTGTAAATGAATAGTTTGTAGGTGACTTTTTTCTAGAGTTCATTTGTTTGTACACAGTTAAATGGTTTCAAGTATTGGTATTTAATATTAATAATTCAAACCAGTTGTTCACCAGAAGAGGGATGAGTTCTGCCAACACAACCAAACCAGGTTACAGGACCAGTGAAGAAGACTAGTAGAAATTCCACGGTATACATATAACCTTACAATAAAGAAAAAATGTAATGTAAAAATTAAGCATGTGCTTTTCTGAAAGATAGAGTTCATTTTTGAAGGTAAATATATTTTTTATCTTTGAAAAAAAATTAGTTAACTTTTCAGGTATGTGGTTCATAATTTACAATAAAGCTAATATTGCCGATTCAGAAGAAGTGCAATATTAATAAAAACAATACCACAGCTGAGAATACTTAGAGTTATCAATAAAACATATTTTTAGTTCATTCAAAAATAAGATTGAAAATGAATTATAAAACAAATATTCATTTTTCAATCTTATTTTTCTAATAACCTCTTTTCTTTAATAAGTGATTTTCAAAAGAAAATTAGCTCATTCCATAAGGAAAAAAAAACAATACCCTAGTCAAGTTATATTGTAGGCAACTAGTTGGAGGGGGGAAGAAGCAGTTGTTTTAGTGACAATTTTACATAGCACCCAGACATGGACAAACATACAAACACAACACCTTTATATACAAAGATATCATATTTGATAAGATGCACTTTTCTCTAAATTGCTTTCCATTCTACAGGTAAAGATGAGGTTTTTGCATAAGGCACTATCCTCAACAACATCTATTTTACATAGTTTCCTGTTAGAACAAACATGTATTTTAGATATCTATGTATTTTATCTGCTCTCAAATACAGTAAATATTTAACTCCAATGAATGTTGTCATTCCAATATCCCATTATATTTATCTTGAAGGAAACATGTAAAGTAGAAAGTAGTAGTATTCTTTCCTGTATGCCACAGGGATTGTTCATTTATAAATAGTTAGCAATTAAAATGCAACAAAAGAAAATACATTTTAATCTATTTTCCTAAAATGTAAAAAAAAAAAAAAAAAAAAAAAACTTTGAGAAAAATGCGATTTAAAATAATAGAAAGAACGATTTGAATGTGGGTAAAGGATAAACAAAAACGAGTGGTACTTGCCAACGGCACTTCACAGAGTATTATCAGTTTTATTGATATTTTTTTTCATATATGCCGATACAATTACTAATATGAAAGAGAAAAAAATACCAAAATCTTTCATATGTAGCATATTTAAAAGATACAATTCAGCAAGAGATTAACAATAAAAAAAATACTTTAAAAGTGCAGACAATAAGCACCTTCCTCAAATAATCTTGTAGGTAAATAGTAATAGAAAGAAGGTAGAAAAATTATGTATGTCTGCACACACATTGTTTGGAATGAATCAATATTGCTAATAACTGATAAGTGTTTTTTTTCCAGTAGATTACTATGATAATTAAAGTAAATGAAAATAGTACATATACATATTAGCAGAATGTATTTAAAAAATTATGATTATATTGGCATATACAGGTATTTGCACACATGAAATACATGCATGTGTGTGTGTGTGTGTGTGTGTGTGTGTGTGTAATTAATTGGCTGTTACAAACATCTTACAATTTACTTGGTTAAAAAACAAAGAATATAAATTTGCTACATTCACATCTGAATTGTGACAATATAGGTGTCAACTTCATTTACCTATTATGTACATGACATATTGCTAAACTGTCACTATTTTGAGATTCTTAGTAATTTCAGGTTTGCATTAAAAAGCAAAGTGCCTTGATAATGAATTAATGAACGATATTATCAGAAAAGAAGAAATCAGGAATTGATCGAGGGTTAAAGATCTTCCTGCTCAACTCTACATTCTTTGGGGTGATATTCAAAACTTTTCTGTAAGACAAATACAAATGAATATTAATCAAATCTATCACCCATGTCAGTTGAGAACAATCAAAAATTGCATTCATTAAACAAGTGGGATAATAAAAATAATAAGAATTAGACTCCATACAAAGGTCGGCTGAAATGTTCATAGGTTAATTAAGATACTCTCATGGAATGTGACCAAATGAGATTATTTTTCATAGTCTCTCTTGCAATCCACACACTTCTTCTATCAGTGTTGCAGTGCTTGGATCCCATTATTCACAAAGCCATCAGCAGCAGATATGATGTCAGCCTATGAACTTTTTTGTCCACCCACATATGTCAAAATAGGCTTTATTATCACATTATACACATTTATTCTCAGAACTATCTTATCGTCAGAATTAACTTGGAAAGTATAGACGACATTTTGCAATATTTGCAGATGAAACTGGGCTCTGTTTTACCATGGGTTTTAAACTAACTTTTTCCTCATCAGTCTAAGCTCATAATTTGGTCATTAGTTTCGATATTTGAGATACCCACACTTTGCTGGCCCTTGAACAGGTGTCTACTTTAATATTTAACTGAGTAGATTTTTTTTATGAAACGGTACCACATTACAATTTTAAGTAAATCAGAAAGCTACTTTAAATGTTGAAACTGATAAAGCAGTAAAATTTTACATTAGTAAAACTATTCCATTCATACAATCAACAGATATGAATTTTGATATTTGAAAAATATCTTAGTAAAAGATGCAAGACTAGATTAATAAGTCTGTAGAATGATACAATTACTAGTTGAATTTTAATCTAAAATTTTCACTATATGTTCAATATATGTGATAAAAGAATAATTGCGTTAAGTGTATTGATGAGAAGACTATGCTGTAAAATAAATGTTTTTTTTTTAATCATTAGACAATGAAGCATTAAATGTTGAGTAGAGTGTTCATGTCATACCAAAGACTCAAAAAATGGTACTTGATACTGCCTTGCTTAGCACTCAGCACTATAAGGTGAGTATCAAGGGTAAAGTGGAACAATCCTGGGAATGGAGAAGTGCCCTCCCCTACACCTCAGTGTAGTAGCTATTGAAGGGGAGCCTTCGGGTCACCCTCAACTAAGGTCGCCAACTTTACTTACCTCCAGCAGTGAGGCAAGACTCCACCAAAAAAGAGGTGTCTTGTGTATGATATTTAACTGTATCTGACAATGAAGCTCTTGTTCTGGAGATCTGGGGGAATGTGGAATATCTCTTCATTGCCATTACTCCCAGGTCCACTCTAACCCTGAGTGGGAATACCTGTAAGGATTCTATCTATGGGTAAAATAGATCTATTTGAAAATTATTCATATTTGATAAGATCAAGTGCAAAAAGGAAAAAAATCTTAACAAACAACTTCACAGAAAAACATAAATATAAATGTATATTAATCACTATTCCCTAACCTCTAGGTTTAAAATAAACCAAGACAGGTGGACATATTCCTAAAAATCAATCTATCAATCATAAAACATCAAGTAAATAACTTAAACTTATAGAGAAGAAAAAAACTGATACAGCTTCAAAAGATTGTCAAATAAAACAAAAATGTTTGTTTTATAGTTATAAAGTGTGTTAGTATTACTTGTTAGATGTTGAATGTATCTTGAGCCAGTACCTGTTGAGGACTATTTTGGTACAATGATGGAGGATTTAAATAGAAACTAACAATAAATGTTTACAATATTCAGCATTAATCCCCAATATTTGGTCCTTGTGAACAAGATTTATGTAGCATTCATTTTACTTTCCTTCTAAGGCACATACTTTTTAATTAGAAAATGTTTTCTTGTCCACACCTATATCATGCACAGACATACAACAGATGAGACATGTTCCTGCTCACCTGCTTTCTCTGAAGTTCCACCTTAAAAGATATATTTTTCACTATTATTCAATATGCAACTGCTTAAAAAGAAAAAGAAAAAAAACAAAGCTGTGACCCCAATGATATAAGATGTTTCTATATCATAAAATACACAAGCTTCCTTCATGCTCCACCCACCTCATTAAAAAAATGCCCATTCCTGCACATGAAATATAGAACAGCCTATGAAACTGTAAACGCCACATGTACATGGACAAGCCTCTAAAATCCCCACCTACCTCATTAAACAAGGACCAGTTTTGTAAAGTCTGCCCATTTCATAAAAATATACCAATATCTCAAATCAAATAACATATATATACTACTCATTTTATAAAACAGGCATTAACTTGTATTATCTCTCTTTCTCTCTCTCTCTCTCTATATATATATATATATATATATATATAATAATAAAAAGAGAGAGAGAGAGAGAGAGAGAGAGATTTACCACACTAGAAAACTCACTGGTAGATTTTGAGTTTAAAAAAAAAAAAAAGAAAGATAAAATATAAGAACATTGGTCTCAGGAAACAAAAGAGGTAAGTTAGCTAAGAAATACTAAAACATGACAAAGTTGTAATTGTCAAGAAATCTACACAAGAAATTCAAAAGATGGGGAAAAACTGAATACCAACTACTACTTTTACATGATATATACACATTATATATATATATATATATATATATATATATATAAATAAATCAACATTGTAGTTGTTAGGCTCTACTTTCAAGAGATATAAATGCAAAATACATGTATATTTATGTGTGCATTAATGTTTAAATATTACACACACATACAGGGAGAGAGAGAGATATATTAAGGTATTTAGTTTTATATACACATGTATTAAGTACAGTAATTATGCCTTAATTTCTCTCCTATCACCACCCTCTTACACACACACAGACATACACAGTTATTTACTTATACATTCCATTAATTACTGTCATTATGTCTTACTTCCTACTTATCTCATTGTGCACCTAAAGTTGCTATTAAGACACTTCTGCCTCTACAGGGGGAAAAAAAAGCCAATGTAATAAAACCTTGCAAATATGAACACAAGAAATTGCTTTGCCTGTGATTATTTGCATTCATTTTTTGGTTTCCCAGTTGAAGGTGTGTAATGCTGTTATAGAAAGTTGCATTAGTGAGTAAAAAAATATTATTATTATTATTATTACGAAGAAGAAGAAGAAGAAAACTTGAGAATAAGAACAAGAGGGAAAGAAAGGTAGAAGAGCTTCAGTGCAAGCAAGTTAAATCAGATCAGCACTGTGCATAAAATCATTTTTGTTTAATACACAAGGGTAGTTATAACCATTATTAACATCAAAGCTCTCGTCAATGCTGTTATGGTACAGATAATGTGCTTAGCTGCATGAGAACATCTTGGTAATTCATACTTGCTGAATTCCCAGATTTGGTTGAGGATGGAGAGGAAGTAGAATGGGCAATAGCCAACAGATTACAATAAGTTTGGAGAAAAAAAAATGGATAATTATTTCATATCACTGGCTGAATACAGCAGGAAATAAAGCAGATTGATGAAATATTTCTCCTCCCACCCACTAAGTTCTCTCCTCCATTTTTTTCTTTTTTTTTTTTTTTTTAAATACTTTCATTCATCCCATCTGTGCTTGTCCTTTCCCCTCAATTGCTGTCTTCTTAGCTTGTATTCACATTTTATTATTTTCCACAACTTGTCACCATAACCACAATTTATAAAAACCAGTGCAATGCATTTTCCAATTAGACAATCTTTTTTTTTTTTTTTTAATTCACCTTCACAGTTCATTACTATGTTAATGCAATCAAATATTAATGCGATCATTTATTTTTCCGATTCAGCACTGAATTCATCATTATCTTTTTTTTTTCGGGTGAGGGGGTGGGTGATAAAAGCGAACAGTAAGTGGACCTCTGCACAAGTGACACAAACAGAGATCAGATAGTTGAAGTGAATCTAATACGACAATATGGCTGGACAGAGGATTTCAAGAACTATACCAAAAGGAAAATAATTCTTTGAAACTCCCTGACATTATTACAAGAGAAGACATAGAAAGTATACAACCACAATTATCGAATACACAGTGAGGATGCACTTCATTAATAAGTGCTTTTGAGAAAAGCTCACTATATATGACAGATGCTTGATCTATATACTACATTCTAATTACACATAGACATAACTGTTATCCAGCAAAAACTGCTCATTATAACGAGATTTTTATTAGAGGAAAATACTTAAAATGTTCTAACTTCAGGAAGAATGTAACTTCCAGTTCAGCTTGCAAATGAATGATAACATCATTTAAGACAAATTTGGTTCTTGGATAGTATGTGTTATTTATTCATTGGTGTTGTAAAAATATAGAAAATAGTCAAATTTTAAAAAGTGAAGAAACTCAAATGAGAAAACTGATTCTAACCTCAGAGGTAAGATCATTATAAATTTTGACTAATGGTCAAGATGTACTTGAAGCACCCATTCCCACAAGATCATTAAAGTGAAGCATTAATAAACCTGCTCAGTACTTAGTTGTGTGCCAAACTAAAAAGAGCTTAATGAATCCCAAGATCATTAAAAACCTTGAGTAAAGATTTACAGATTACTACAACCTGTGATAATCAATTTTCTACTCAGTTATTAAAGTCTAGCCTATCAGATAAAATAAACGTGGTTTCTTCCAAGCAATGGTAACATCAATTCAACTGTATGGATGCACCAAATGGACGCTGACAAAATGTATTGAAAATAAGTTAGACGGGAACTGCACAAGAATGCTATGAGCTATATTGAACAAATCCTGGAAGCAACATCCCACAAAACAACAGTTGTATGGCCACCTACCTCCAATCTCTAAAACCATCTAAATAAGATGAACAAGGCATGTAGGACACTGCTGGAGAAGCAAGGGCAAACTCATAAATGACGTTCTCCAATGGAAGCCTTCACATGGACATGCCAATGTTGGCCAACCAAGAAGAACATATCTACAACAATTCTGTACAGACACAGGACATAGTCTAGAAGACCTGCTAGAAGCAATGGATGATAGGGACGAATGGCAAGAAAGAGTCAAGGAAATCTATGCTAGCAGTGCGACTTGAGGATGATGATGATTAAAGGGAAATTTTTCAAATGTTATTCAAATAAAAATGGATTCAAATGTTTTTATTTTGCAATCTAATAAAAAAATATGTTCACGTTGAATAAGTACTAATTTTATTTAACCACAAAAAAAATTTTTTTAAATAAGTATTTTAAAATTCTCAGCAAATTATTTGTAAAAGTTTGTAAGATTTCAGAAAATCTAAACCACAGCCAAAATACTGACTTTTGCAACAAGTCTTACCTAAATACATTACAATCGGCAAAAAGAGAAATCCTTTTATGCATCTGATTTTACAATTACAAATTGGAAAATGGGATTATTTATAGAATCCACATAACTAAAACTCAAAATTTAATTTTTAATTTTTTTTAAATAGACAATTTAAAACATTTTTTTAAATTAAAAAAAAAAAAAAAAAAAAAAAAAAAAAAAAAAAAGGAGGAAAATATAAAATAGTGTTACCTTTCCAAAAAAGAGTTTTCACAAAGAAATTGCTTCTTTGAGAAAACTCTTTTTTATTGAAGTTTATAGCTTTGATCAATCAGGTGATATTAACTTGTTCACAACTATTTGCATTTGTTATTTAGCTAAAAAGAGTCTTCTTATGGCTCATTTAAGTAAAAATATCAACCATCTCCAAGACATAAGTTGATCTTATAGAAAAGAAATTTACATATTTATACACATTTCTTTTTCCATCTCAATCAATTTCTTCTTATTCTATTTCATAAACAATAAGATATAGAGATAGTAGGTTCAAATTTGACCAATTACAATATCGTTTATATATATAAAAGACAGAGGAACAGAAATAACATTATTATAATACATATACACAAAAAATATAAGGTAAAAAAATTGGAAACTTTTCAATATACTTTTGTTGGAAAATATTAATTTTGCTACAAGGCAATATTCATGAAACACCAGTATCAAAGGCTTGCAAAATCAGCATACTAACCACTACCCTATACAAATTCATTAAAAATGATTTAATAAGCAGAACAATAGGAAATTAAATCCTAAGACAAGTTAGAACAAAACTAACTATGCCCTATCAAAAGTTATCTTAATAACTAATCAGCATAATCAAGTAAGGCACAAGACCAAATAAAGGTAAATAGTGGATAGAAAGATTATGTTGTGTTAATTTTGCATTCAAAATTTTGGTTTTTTGCTAACACTAAAAAAAAAAGAATTTTTAATTAAAATTTGTTTGACATGAGTACACTCAGAGCAAATCTCTCCTATGGGAATAATATATAAAAGAAAAAATAATTTTTCATCAATTGAAGGACACCAAATTCACATGTCTACCCAACAAAAAAAGAGAGGCCATAAAAGAAATTATAAAAATGACCTTACAAATAACTCTGTTAGAGTTCTTCTTATTTTCAACATCCTCATTAGAGGACTTTAACTGGTTTGATTTGGCTTTATGGCATATCAACCATTGTAGACTATTCAATGTCAACTCCATTTTTATACATATAAACAGTTCTATTTCAAACAATTCAGTTTAGCATAAGTATGCAGTTTAAATATCAAGCAATTTAGTGTAGCATAAAGATATAGTCTTGTTCTATTTGATCCATACATAGGACCCTATCAAGTGCTACCACTCCAGGCCAGAGTAGACCTGGGAGCAATGGCAATAAAGAGGTACTTCACATTCCCCAAAGCTCCAGCATTACGGGAAACTCACCATCAGACTGTTTAGTATCATATTCAGGGCACTCATTGCGAAGTCTCACTTCTCTGCAGAGATGTAGTCAGTGTATTCTACAGCCCCAGCCAACTGGGTCAGACTTTAACTAATTCTACCAACTATTCAAAATAGAACTGAATTTTTTAAAGAGTTGATGCATACTTTTGTTTCTGATTTCATTGGATTAAAATTAATTACATTTAGAGTGTTTGCCAATGGTCCAGGAGACCTGGGTTCAATCCCAGGTTGCATCATACCAAAGACTTTAAAAATGGCACTTGATACCTCCTTGCTTAACACTCATTAATATAAGGTACATATCAAGGGTAAAGTGGAGCAATACAGGAAAAGGAGTAACACCCTCCCCTACACCTTGGTGAAGTAGCTATTGAAAAGGGAGCCTTATGGTTGCCCTTGACTACAGTTGCCAACTTTACTTACTATTTTTCAAGACAAAGAAGAAATAAAAACAATATATTCTAGGGAATAAAATGAAGAAAATATTTCAACATTTTAAGAAAGTTGTTTAATTTAATATACAGCCAAGAAAGACCAGAGTGCAAATCAGCCAAAACATTTTGAGGTAAACAACAAAGATAGTGATGGTTTTAAAAAAATTTTTTAAATAAAAAAAGGACTTTCAAAGAAAACACAATTATTTTGATAAAAACTATCTCTCAGAAATCTTTTTGTCAAATTTGATGAAAAATGTCCAGTTGATTTCCAATATGTTAGTGTTATGAACTTTAGCACAGAAAATGCCATTTTTATTCTTCTATATTCCTCACACTTTAATGAGAATCTTGATCATCAGTGAAGTCAAAAACATGGCAATTCCTTAAGTTCATTCTCTTTTTGTCATTTCACTGCCTTTTTCAGTTCACATCTTTTTCTTGACGGTTTCTAATCAACCTTAGTCATCACTTTTTCTTCTTTTATTTTTCAAAGGCCCAAATACAGTAAAGATAGTCATCAGCTCTAAACCAAATGAAATCTTAGCATTTATTTGTTGTTCTTTCTCTGGATTAATCACCAGTTGAATCTTAATTTATAACTAAAATTTACAGCTCAGCTTTTAGGTCTTTCCAACTTCACCGCACCTCCACACAAAAATATTTTTCCAAGAAATCAAAAGTCCAAGAAGGAAAGGCAAATTTTGTCTTTTTATTTCTTAGTGGCAGTTGGTTTTTGGAGTCCAAATATTTTTAAAAATTAACCATCTGACTATGCTCAAAAATGTTATTTTAGATATTTACTCATTCTAAACTTTATTAAAACAAATAGTATATCAACAATCATGTGGTAGAGAAAAGCATAAGTATGTGGTGCATTCAATAAGTTTCCAGATTTTTTGTACAGACGTTTAAAATTATCGTAGACTCTTGAGAATTCACTATGTTATTGCTATACATCTTATGGGATGACTGACCAATTTTTATGATTTCACATTCAAATGAACAACTACAGCAGCAATTGGAATACACCCTACTGAAGCCTGATTGTCATTGCTGGTGAATTTCAAAAATGCAATCTGGACGTGAGGACACTTTATAAGAATGATATGCAATAAAAATTTGGTTTTAAACTTGGAAAAATTGCCACAGAAATGTATGGAATGCTTCAGACTGCTTTTCGACCATCTTGCATGGATTGCGCATCAGTTTTTGAGTGGCATAAGAGATTCAAAGAAGGCAGGGAGTCTGTGAGGGATGATGAGAGGTGTGGCAGGAGTAAGGAAGTCAATACACTAGAATTGATTGGGTTAGGGTTAGGGTTACTATGTTAAGGTTTTAAGGGAGTTCAGGAAGAGATTTCTAGGGAAGAGGCCAGCACACTTCAAATCGGGTCGGTGGCATTTCCATCAGGACAATGCACCAGTCCACAACTCCATCCTTGTCACAGACTATTTGATCAAGATGGGCATCAAGACAGTTCCTCACCCTCCCTATAGTCAAGATCTTGCTCCCTGTGACTTTTGGTTATTCCCTAAGCTCACAGGCTGTCGTTATGAGACAATTGAGGAGATGAAAGAGGCTGTAACAAAGGCCATTGACACACTCACATAAGAGTACTTCCATGGGGCCTTCCAAAAGTTGTTGGAACGGTACAACAAGTGCATTGCAGCTGGAGGAGATTACTTCGAAGGGGACTAGAGTTTCATGTGTGTACTATCAATAAAAGTGCCCATACAAAAAAAGTCTGAAAACTTATTTAATGATCCTCGTACATCAAGCACATTTCATACTGAATTAAAAACCTGAGAAGAAAATGAAGAGTGATCAAGAGCAGGCTTTTCAAACATGCATATCATAAGAATGGTAACAAGGGAAGAGAGAGCATGAGAAACAGCTACCACATCCTAAGAAGGTAGCAAGTATACAAATTACCCACTCTGAGCACAGAGAGGTAGTGATGAAAAATAACATGAGATTCTGTCAAGGCTCCAAAACCAGAATGTGGACACTTAAAATCCTTAAGTCTATAGCACTTTCTCGATTTGGTAGAAGGTGGTGTGTGGCCGTTCTTAGTTAGTGGAGCAATAACAGGTCTGTGATGCCATTTGCATATATACTATACTGGTGGTATCAGCAGGAACTTTGCCCCAGCCCAAGAGAGCCAGAAAATTTCTCAACCACCTCTCATAATAGGGATCAAGGCCAATCCTGCTTGCTACAGTTAATGTCATAAAACATGGAGTCAACAAGACAAGTCTGGTCAATAGAGACTAATAACCTAGTGAAAGGCAGGAATCCATCCCTTCTTCCCCACATCTAACAAAAGGTAAAAATATCAGGACAGATGAAGATCCCCAGCTTTGGTGGCCAAGCAGTCAAGGAACACAATTCTAATCAAAACAAAGTGATACCTGGACTAAACTTTCATATTCCTTCTATGAATATGACAAATCTAATCAAGGAGAAAGTCAGTTACACACTTTCTTCCTTTCCATACCTGAACTTCATAAAAATTTGCTTACAGAAAGGTGGTTTGGTTTTATGGCATTATGGGTTGTTTAATCCGAATCCATTTTGATGCATATAAACAGTTCTATTTCAAACAATTCAGTTAGCATAAGTACACAGAACTGTTTTTGACATTTAGACTGGGGATTAAAGATAAACTGATTTGTTTGAAATAGAACTGTTTTTGACATTTAGATTATTTTAAACAATTCAGTTTAGCATAAGTACATAGTTTAGTTCTATTTGACCCATAGATAGGACCCTATCAGATGCTACCATTCCAGGCCAGAGTGGACCAGGGAGCAAGGGCAACGAAGGGGTACTTCGCATTCTCCATCTGCAGAGATACAATGGGTGAATTCTACAGCTCCAGTTGATTGGGGCAACAGAAAGGTGGGAGCATCAAAATAAGTAAACTTTATACTAAATACAAAGATCTCATGAAGACAACTCAAGTATAAAAATTACTGAGTAAACTTTAATCCAATAAACTCTAAAACTTTATAGATACTACACACTTACACATGTAAGTGTAGATAACTAAATAAATAAATTTTATAAACTTATTTGGCCCATTACAAGAATGAATGTGACTCACGTGAACAGAAAAATTTGCATTTTTTTTAAATTTCTTTTGTAATTTGAAATGTAAATGACCCTCCAGATTTCAATATCATTAATTTTCCTGAAATAACTAGAAACTAATATTAATGAGAAAAATGAAGACAATCATTTTGTACATCAAAAATACTTCAACCATTTTAATAACATCATATAAACAGTACTTCAATAATGACTGCAAAGCTGAATAAATTTCTTCATTTTTAGAATATATATATATATATATATATATATATATATATATATATATATATAGCACATATTTGTAAATGAATAAAATTGACTCAGATAACCTACATATATTTCTTGGGGGAGGAAAAAAAAGAAATCTAAATATCAACAATGTCCATTTAATTATTGTTAATTAATTCAAGAAATTGACTTTTGTTTTCTTAAATTAAAAAGTCTTTCAATATTGGTTAGGCATAATCCTTAAAAGACAAAGAAAAACATGCATTTCAGATCTTGAGAATTCTGCCTACTCCTCAAGATTATTTACTTGTACCTATATTCAATTTAATGGATCAAAGTTGGTAATCATCTCCTTCTGAAATGTGAAGAACAATTACAATATGCATCTTTAGATTATGAATTAATTTTGAATCCATATCATTTGTGGTAATGAAGAAGAAGAAAAGGATAGAGATGAATATGGAATCCTAAGTAAAAACTAAAATGTTTGCCTTAATTAAAAAGAAGAAAATATTTACATTCATTAAAGTTATTCACAAGATGAAAACTTAACTTCAGTTGTTCAGATCCTAATTTATTTCTGTTCTTTGATAATAAATCTATCAGAACATGCATTCAAATAAAGTTTCATAATCCAAAAGGTTATGGGGGTATTTCAAAATGATCTACCAATCATTTATCATGAGATATATTTGTCATTTCATAGATCTTTCTCTATAGCATTAATATATTTTTCTTGGACATATTCAAGATGCAAAGACCTTCAAAATTTCAGAAGTGAAACATGCCTACTCTAACAATAAAAAAAAAAGTCTAAATAATGAAAACAAAAACAAAACACAGAACACATGGTCAACGAATAAGAACTTTTCCTCAGGTCTACTCATAATAATAAATGCTGCATAGTTAGCAACCTTAGTCGAGAGTGACTCAAAGGCTCACTTTTCAATAGCTACTACACTGAGGTGTAGGGGAGGGTGCTACTCCATACCCTGGATTGCTCCACTTTACCCTTGATCCTTACCTTATAATGCTGAGTGTTAAGCAAGACAGCATCAAGTACCATTTTTTACGTCTTTGGTATGACTCAACCTGGGATTGAACCCCGGTCTTCCGGACCATTGACAAACACTCTACTCATTAAGCCAATGGCCCAGTTAAATTTCTCACTTAAATCTAATGCAGGCAGAGTAACATTTTTGTCGCCAAAGGTACACAGGCAGAGCGACATTTTTATAGCTTTCTGTGATAGCTCAACATAGGGCATTTTCCCATTGGCTGCTCATTGACCAATTCAATGCTAATGTATTGTAAATGATTCACCCACTCTGCAAGGATTAAAAAATTATCTGTCCACAAAAAGATTAATTGGTTTGCTTTGCTTTCTTTATTTAATGGCATATCAACCTCTGTGCATTATTTAATGCTAAAGTCATCCTTGTAGAAGGACAGTGGAGGTGGGCAAGGAAGTTTGTACCTTCCTGAAAGGTGTTAGTTCAAAAGTAAACATGATAAGATCGGAGTTTAAAATTGCTTACAACAATTTTGAAGTTCAGTTTGCTTTCCACTATGCTACAGGGATAACCCCACTCCGCCTAAAAGAGTTAAGTATAAAAATTTAAATTGCACCTGCAAAAACACCTTGAACAACAGATAAAGGCTAAATAGTTTTGCTGACAAGAGAGAAACCACTATCAATGTAAAGATTAAACAATTAGCAAATATTGGAGATTGGTCAGGTTTGGGATCAACAACCTCCTCGGGGATAGGTCAACTTCTGATGCTATCTTTAAACCTCACAAAATGATATTACATTTTATCATTTTTCTTCAATGAATTTAATATCCCAATAACAATGAAACTAACAACTGTTAGTTGAAAAATAAAGAGGTAATTTTAAAACTATCCTCTTAAAATACAATAAAAATTGAAAGAAAATTTTTAATTTAGTTTTCGTTTTAAATTAGTTGAGTGTACCAGTACTGTTAAATAAAAAAAATGGCTAATTCAAATAATTACTAACATTAAAACTATCTTGACTTAGTTTTTCAAAATTAATTTCACTCAATATTCACACTGTTAGGATAACAAAACTCACTAAGTTTTCAAAGATGTCTTAAGAAAATTTGGTCACAAAAAATTAAATCCCAAAAAGTTTGAACACGGAAGTGATAAATACAATTAATACCGTAAATACATTTGTTTTTACATCTGAAAGAAAGAGCTTTATTTGTAACTTTAAATAGAAGCACATTTCAATTAATCAAATTTTTTTTACAACTCTCCAGTTCAGAAATTTGAATCTCAGGATTCACTCAATTTGAGAGCCTAAACAGGTTTCAGTTCATAAAGTATATCAAATGGGCAGAATAACAAAGAATATGAATAATGGTTTTATCATTTTATGCATAATAAATGCAAAATTAAAAATAATTATAGTTTATCTACACTACAAAATCATCATCATCATCAAGTTGTGCTGATAGGAATAAGTCGCAAAAGAGAGTCTATTTTCTGTTACTCTTTGCAAGTCCTCTAGACTGCATACAGAACTGATATATGTAAGTCCTTGATGGTTGACCAACATTGGCATGTCCATTTATAGAAGTTCATTAGAGAATGTCACTCACAATCTCATCCTTACTTCTTCAGCAGTGCCCAGCATATCTTATTTGTCTTACTTTGGTATTTTATGAGATGGAAGGTGGGTGTACAGCGGCAGTTTTGTAGGGTGCTGCTTCTAGGATTTGTTCAACATAGCATGTAGTATTATTGTTTAGTTCCCACCTAGCTTTTTCTCCACAAGTTCCATTAGCATCCAGGTAGTGCATCCATACAATAGTATTGACACAGTCACAGCTTAGAAGAAAATCTGTTTTATTTTATCAGGGACATCAGATTTTCATATGATCAATAACCTGTAAATAGCAGTCCACAGCTTTCCTATATGTACGTTGACCATATTTACCAACCCCTCTGCTCGGGCAGGATATGACACAAGGTCAATTTTTTTAAGCGGAGTTTAACAGGTTTGAATTCAGAGTTTTCCTTCTCTTAGACTAGTTGCCTCACCAAGGCTGAAGAACCCAGTCTGCCCTGATATTTACCCAAATCTAGAGGGAGAATAATTGGATTCATACCTTTCCCAAGAGTATTAGGGCTATGTGAAATGCAATCAGTCTCGTCCAGAATTTGAACTCGTGTCGTCGAGTCCATTTCCTACAACGATAACCATTACACCACGGGCACCTCCTATATGTATGTTGACATAGCTGAGATATTGCTGCCAAAGTATATGAACTAGTTTATTAACTTCAGTGGCTTGCCGCTCACTTAAAATGGAAATGGTTCCTTGTTTAAAACAAAAAATAAATAAAAAGTAGGACCAATGAAATCATTAACACATTAAAATGTTATCTAAAAGAGAACTGAGAAAAAATAGATACTTTGATTTTTTTTTTTTTAATATTAATAGTATTAATGATTTTTTTCCATATTAATTTTGTTAAAAGACTAGGAAAAAAAAAAACTTTTCATTGTAACTGTATCCTACACCTGCACCTATAATATAAACGTATACATCTTTGTTAGAACATTGGCTGTTTTTGAAGTTGCTCAAATGAAAAAGTTTTAAATGTAAATACATCTTTAATGAAAGAAAATAAGTTCATGGAGGGTCACCATTTTATATATATATATATATATATATATATATATATAGAGAGAGAGAGAGAGAGAGAGAGAGAGAGAGAGAAAGTCAGAGAGAGGTAATCTGAAAGTAGAGTGTGGAGTTAAAGTCATCTTAAAGGGAAGAGGGTAGAGAGAAGGTGATAAGATTAATCTCTTACACAGTTGAAATACAATAACTTCAACTCATATAATACAATCTCCACAGACTTGAGAGATAAGAAAATACAAGCAATAAAAATCTTTTAAACTTGCAGAAAAAGATTCATTGCATTCCTTTTCTGACTTTCCTTCCACACAAATGATCCCAACAGAAAAAGTAAGTGTACCCATCCTTGAGATAGGCAATGAATCTTGATAATCACCCCAGATTATTTTGCCAAACATTGAAGTCAACAACTGTGGAACATTTTCTTACCTAACCAAACTTTCACTTTGGACAGGTATCCAAAATTTCTTTATTTATATTTACCAACCCCTCCGCTCGGGCAGGATATGACACAAGGTCGAGTTTTTAAGCGGAGTTTAACAGGTTTGAATTCAGAGCTTTCCTTCTCCTAGACTAGTTGCCTCAACAAGGCTGAAGAACCTAGTCCGTCCTACTATTTACCCATAGCTGGTTCATAGGGGGTTCATACCTTTCCCAAGGGTATTTGCCCGAAAGTGAACATAATAGAGCGACTGGAGTACAAACTCGCGTACTACGATTCCGCAGCTCATCGCTTTAACCATTACACCACGAGGACACCCCAAAATTTCTTTAATAAATCTCTGCATTTTTTTCTATGGCATGTTTAATCAAATGCTACAATAAACACAATACAGAACCAATAAGGTCATGTAGCACATTGAGACTTTCTCTGCAACATTTTCCAATCTTTGTAGCTCTAAGTGACACTTTTTACAAGTCAAAAGTATGGCAAAAATTGTTGAATTTGGTATCAAAATAAGAAAATTTCTCTGCTAAATTATCCAATGGGCAGAAAATACAAACCAGTAAATGGGATACATTGTGAAATTTGAGTATCATCATGCATAGCTGTTAAAGAATAAATTATTCTAATCCAAGCAATAACAGATAAGCTTGCTTTGTTTTATATATATATATATATATATATATATAGTCATCCACAGACAGATCTGTTTCGTTCTATCAGAACTCATCAGTGTGGCTAGATATACTAGCTTTCCATAGCTGGGATTGAAACCCAGTTGACTCAAACGCCAATCCAAGCTTCTACCCCTCAGCTATGAGGAACCAGTAGCAGCGAAGTAAATTTTAAATCGTTATGAATCACAATTACTATTGTTTACATACATCCACTTAACGGCTACCGAGACCTATATATATATATATATATATATATATATATAGTTTGCTATATGTATGAATAAAGTGTGCTCAATATCAGTGATAGAGCATATATGTAGCTACATTAGGAAAGCATAGACATAAAGTCCAATGATTGCATAGGCAAGAAACTGGCAGTCACTAAGTGCTGTTGACTATGTCTATGAGATATATATAAAACCCATTATATATATATAGAAGAGAGTGTACATGTGTACATATATATGCATTCTTTGTTTTACTTTTCAAAATAGACAAATGAGCTTTTTCTATTTTAGCCCATATTTTACAAAACTTGATCTGGATGTAGAGGAATTGTCCTTCTTTTATAAAGGCTTTTATAAGATTTTTGCATTTTTTTATTTCTATTTGAAAATTTTAGAGATTGCCCTTCCCAGTGGTACAAAAGGTAATTACTTTCTCCAGCTTAGCTTTTTCTCATGTTTAGTTTTTTAATTTCTACATTATTTCTTTCTTTTTTGCATTTTCCCATTATGCTAATTTTTATGCTAATTTTTTTTTTCTTATTCTTTTTAGTAGTTTTGAATTATTCACAGTAGAAATTAATGAATGAATAGTGATGTTATTATTGTCTTTGTTACTATTACAGAAACAGTTTTCTTAACATTATTACTCTTATTAATATTGTCTTAACAATAGGGTATTATTTCTATCATTGTATACATTGTTATAAATTCTATTATTATAATATTTTTATTATGAATATTATTCATATTAATGAATTAATAACGATGTAGTTAACATTATTAAAATATGTTAGTATTTTATTATTCACAGTGGAATGACTAAAATTATTCATGATAAAGCATTTTTTCAGCCACAATGTTAATAGTATTATTTTAAGTGACATGATATATAATTTTTAGCATTATCAATATTTTTATTGCTTTTAATATCAATTGTGATATTAATTCTTCTTAATATTACTATTGATTTTAATACTGCTATGGGTGCCATTATTATTTTTATCAATATTCTTTACAATGGGATCATCATTATTATTATTAATTTTGCTGCTGTCTTTGCATTAACTGAGCTGTACCTTGTGCTGTATATAGAAACTAAATAAATAATAGAAAAAGAATGGGGGGGAGATACATTGTGTTGGGGAGGGGAACAAAAGAAGCAGGCTGGAGGGGGGGAGTAAAAGATGAATCTAACAAAGTTTTAATCCAGTGCTACAAGAATTCATCATCATCACCATCATCATCATCAAAGCCAATGACTAACATTTCCCAGTGGTATACAATATCTTGAAATTGAACTCAGAGTAGAAACAAAATCACAAAATCAAAACATTAATTCTTATTACATTTCATTTATTTTGAAACTTTTTAGTTTAACAGGGGGGGAAGCTTTTAAAACATTGAGCAAATTTAATTTCCCCCCCCTCTTCTCCTTCTTCGTCCTTTCCTCATCTTTCATTTCAAAACTATTTCTGAGCTGCCACTGCTACTACAGCTACCAGGAAGAGAAATAACATTGAGAATGCTAAGTAGAAATTGAAGAAAAGATTTAAAATGTAAATAACTGTATTTCTGCAATGCCCAATCCTTTACGTTTAGCCAGGCTGCGATTTAATAAGGAGCTTTGGAGTCCATTTTAGAAAAATTGATTTTTCTTAAATCAGTTTTTCAGCTTGTGTGCTTATTTTAATTCTTATTTATTTATTTGTTTATTTATTTATTTATTAAATATCCTTTTGGTCTTTGAAAATTCTTTTCTTTGTTTTCAAAACTTGAAAAACTTTGACATAAAAGAACTTGGTTCTAAGCATCAATCAAAGAACAAGGGTTGGGGTTAGAAAATGTTTGAAAGGCCATTTAGCACCAGATTATAAAAAAAAAAAAAATTTAAAAAAAAAAACAGTTTGTCATAAGAGAGTGAACAAAGGCTGGTTGCTTTGTCTTAGCATTTTTTGCATCAACAGAACATGACTTGTGCATTATGTTAAAAACTAACTTTGCAAGCAGGTGAGGGCCGAGGTTGGCAGTGAGGGCCGAGGTTGGCAGTTAGGAAATGCACTAGCAAAAACAAAAATTATTCAAACCACAACTTCTAAGTAACGAGAATTTTTATGTTTCCCTCTTTTTCTTCTGCAATCAACCCTCATGATTATGAGTTGAATATTTTTCTTAGATTTTCAATCAATAACAAAAGGCTGTACACTATACAGATGGAAATGAAACATGACACAAAATAAAGTCAGATCATTAAAAAAGAAGAAAATAATTCTTTAAATGAAAACATCATTGATAAAAAAGGCTACCATAAAACTTTAATATTATAACTGGCTTTTATATTTATAAGTACAAAAGTATATTTTATTTATTTTCTTAGCATTAAATTTAATGTTGGGGAATCAGTCCTATAGTTAGAGTGCTGGTCTAACAAGCCAATATTGATCCTTTTACATTATTTGTTACAATAATTCAAGAATATTTCAATACCAAAAACAAAACTTTCTTAGTTTAGTATTTGAATACTGAACAAAAAAATAAATAAATTGAAGTAAAAAAAAAAAAAGAAAAAAAAAGAGAGAGAAGTTATACATTCAAATTACAATAAATAAAAAGAATAATATTGATATGCAAGGATGTATCTTCTGAATTATATTCAAACTTTTTATAATTCAGAAGATAATTTATATTAACATTGCCCAGATGATGGTTCAATAAAAAAAAAACTGAAGCATTAAACATTGACATAATATTCACTTATAAATAAACTCATCCTATGTATATATATGAGTGGTTACTGCATTTGAATCCAATATATGGAAGCAACTTTTGATTTTTTGGTTTCCCCCTGCCCCAATTGTTGCCCATTGTTTTCATCACTGCTTAACCATTTCACTTGAGTAATTTTCTGGACCAACAAACTATGTATTTCTGATGGATAAGAAATTAAAAAATCTGACGATAAAGTTCTAAATTTTATGATTTTTTACCTTTCAGTCCTCAATTGTTACCATGTATTGAAAAGGAATAAATCGATGCATCAAAGAAATATATATATATAAAATCAACATCAACTAATGAAAAACTCACTAGAATAAGTGTGTTGAAACCAAGGTGTGTATTTTGAAGAAAATTAATGTTTTATTCATTGTTCATTTTAAACTTGGTAAATATAACTTTAGTCTCAATACTTTTTGATATGGTGTGTGTGTGTGTGTGTGTGTGTGTGTGTGTGTGTGATTATTCTAATTTTTTAAACTTTATTTACAAGATCATGGCAACTGTTCCCTACTTAATACAATTACTGAAATGGGTGTTCTGTTTTCCATTATTCCAAACACCCCATATATTATTTTTCCTAGATGAACAAATGAATAAAAATATTGACTATGATTGATTATCATCATCATTATTATACTAAGCATTTTCAATAAAATGAAAAAAAATAAATAAATAAAAGCACAGTAAAAAAAAAAAAAAAAGTAGATATATGAAAGAGATATATACACTGTATACATGTACTGAAATGATTGCCATTAAATAATTTTATCACCAAGTTTTCTGACATAATTTAATAAGGAATGAGAAGAAAAAAAAAGAAAACATTGAAAAAATTTTTCACAGGTAATAATGCTTTCATTTTGGAAATGGTCAGAAATTAACAGCTTTTAAACTATGACCACTTCACATGAGGTGAAAACAATAAACATTAAATTTTCACATCTGAAAATTTATAAAATGTACATTTAGCAAATTAATTTATGTAAGCTAAAATACAAAAATTTTAGGGGAAAAAAAAATGGATGCCTGGATGAGTCAGCTTGAGAATATTGTTTTCCAAACAAAAATAAAAACTGAGAATGAGAGAATATAACTATTGATAAAGGCAATGTCTATCAAGAAAAATGAATAAGAGAAACAAATTTTTATCAAACTATAATAGATATTGAAGAATTAATTTCTAGGTTTCTTTCTTTTCTCAAATGGAACAGTTTTGAAAACTAGATTTAATCTTTCATTATCATTAATTTTGATTAGTATTTTCCTCCATTTAAAAAGATTTTAATAGCTTTATTACAAAAAATCTGGTTGCTAATTCTACAATAGCAAAGAACAGTGTAAATTGGAATAAATAAAGGATATCTTAGAGAGCCTCAAACTTACATGTCCTTTTACCTGAGGGAAGCCAAGTTTTCTGAACCAGCAGCATTACCAACTATTCACCGAGAGTAATTGATATTGTATAAGCCTAAAAACATATCTTTAAACCCGTTCACAAGTGTCATGTTAGTTATTATTGTTTTCATCCACAAGCAATGTTAAAGAGTCACTCAGGGTCTAACAAATAACAAAGCAGTTTTCATTTCATATAGTTGCCCTTGGAAAAATTATGAATTAAACAATTCTCTCCATAACTCTGGGCAAATAGTAGGGTGAACTGGGCTCTTTTAACTTGGTAAGGCAACCAGTTTAAGAGAAGAAAAACTGAATTCAAGCCAGTTATACACCTGGAGAAGGATGGGTTCTACCAAGCTATTCCAACCCACATGAGTAGTGCTTCAAACCAGGTTACAAAACTAGCAAAAGAAAAATTAATATACTTTTATATTGTAAATTAAGCATTGTTAATTATTAATACTAATTTTGACTAGTATTTTCTTTCATCTTTTAGTTGGTTTTTATCACAACTAATTCTAGTTATTATTTATCTCTAACAGTGATGAACAGCATGTATTGGAGAAAAAAAAATAAAAGCAACTAAAATAAGAAAATACTAGTCAAAATAATTAACTAACAATGTTTCTACTTAAAAAAGAAAAAATGAATAAAATATAGATTTAATCTTATTTATACAATATTCTTTGAAGTGAAAATAGATATAACACTTTGATCTTCAGCAACATGAAAAGAAGAAAAAAACAATTTTACAAAAAGTTAACACTTTCTCTATACAAAGAAATTTGTTAATTCTTTAAAAAAATTTTATAATTATTATCAAAGTGAGCTACCTAATTTAAATAGATGGTAATAACTGATACAAGACTAAACCAAAAATCAGCAAAAGACTGTATAACATTGAGAAAAAAAATCAGTCATTAAGCAAATCAATAGACTAGCCATTATATTATACTGCCTTGTCAAAATGGTAATATTAGGTACCTTCTAGAAAAACATGATCCACATAAGAATCCATAATCCTAAAAGTCACTTCAACTAGTCATTACCAATAACTTCAACATGAAAACCTTTAGAAAGCAGTGAATATGTATATAAGAGTTGGGTTGGTTGGGTTTTATGGCATATCAACCTTTGTAGGTTATTTAATGCCAAATCCATTTTTATACAAATAATCAGTTCTATTTCAAACAATTCAGTTTAGCATAAGAACACAGTTTGTCAAAAACATTTCTATTTCAAGCTATTCAATTTAGTATAAATATAGATTTAGTATAAATATATACACACAGTTAAATGTCAAAACAGTTCTATATTAAGCAATTCAGTTTGGTGTAAGTACAGTCTCAATGTCAACAACAGTTCCATTTCAAACAATTCAGTTTAGTGTAAGTATGCAGTTTAAATGTAAGTACAGTTTAATTGTCAAAAACATTTCTATTTGAAACTATTTGATTTAGTCGAACAGTTCTATTTCAAACAATTCAGATTAGCATAAGTATGCAGTTTAGTTCTATTTATTCCATAGATAGGGCCCTATCAGTTGCTACCATTCCAGGCCAAAGTAGACCCAGGAGCAACGGCAATGAAGGAGTGCTCCGCATTCCCCCAAACCCCATCAGATTGTTTAGTGTCATATTCAGGACACTCATTGAGGGGGGGCGGTCTTACCCCTCTACAGAGATGCAGTCAGTGTATTCTACAGCCGACTGGGCAAGAATATGTATATAAGTAAAAGATAATTGGATATACAGTAAATAAAGGTCATTTTTATCCAGGCATTTTTTTTATTTATGTGATAACATCTTTTCTTGATAAACTCAAGTGTTTTGATCATATAACACTATAGATTTAATGTTAATGTCAGCCAAGTATAAAAATGTCTCATAGCAAAAGATTTTTTTTTATATAAAAGGAAAAAACAAAATACAAATAAACTCCAGCTGCAAGTTATTCATTTAAAAAAGAATTTTTAATAAAATCAACCATACAAAAAAAAATTATACTGTCTAAAATCAAGTCCATGTGAGAGCAGAGTCGAAAATAATTTATTAGGTTTTATGTCCAAAGGAGAAAAAAATGGTTTAGGTTATTTTCAATTTTCATTAAAGTAACCATTTATTATTAAAAATAAATAAATAAAATTATTTAAAAAATTGGCTCTTCTCTTTAATTTATGTATAAATTTTCATGTATAAATTCATTTGAGTTATAAACCATTAAGAACCAAAAACAATTCAAACAAAAAAATGAATTTATCTGAATGGAAGCTAAAAACATTAACACATTCATTTCATGGGGAGTATCATAGATTTTATAAGCATACAGTGCTACTTTCCATTGCCATTTAATTTACTAAGCATAGCTTAGATATGGCACAAGGCCTAAGGTATAGAGCACAGTGAGAATCAAACTGACAATTCAGTAATAACTGATCTGAAATACTACCTCATTAACCATTACACTATGATAAGACTCCCATTCCTATTGAATGAGCTTAATGTGGCATCCCATTAGAATTCAATTCCCTATACCGGCTATTAAGATATGCTTAGTAACCATAACTCAATCAGAGCTCCCTTTCCATCGTCCTTTAACACTACCACCATCAATTTTAGACAATACATCACTACTAAAAGAGCAAGTAGATTATCTGAAATTAGTACAAGATCTTCAAACATTAATGCTGTCATTTTTTTTTTTTTAGCATTTGAATGTATATATCTACCCAAACCTTCTACACAAGCATGATGTGATACAAGGTCATTTTTTAAGCATAGTTTAAGAGATTTGAATTCAGAGTTTTTCTTCTTGACCAGTTACCATACTAAGGTTAAAGAGACCAGTCGGACCAACCATTTACCAATAGCTGGAGGGGGAATAGTTGGATTCATAGATTTTCCAAGGGTATTAGCACTATATGAAATGCAAACAACCTTTTCCAGGATTTGAACTATTTTGTCAGGTCTCTTTCCTCCGATGATAACCATTACACCACAATCATTTCCATTTAAATGTATTCACACCACAAGCACCATGCATTTGAATGTATTTATATAGACGATAACAATAAAGTTAATTTCAGGACATTATTATTTCTAGTGAAACATTACATATAATAAACATTAGGTATTATTTATTACCAAAAATATGAATATGAGTAGTCAAAAAATAGGTACATGCTTTTTATATATATATATATATATATATATATATATATATATATATTGTAACCAAAAATAAAATTATATATATATATATATATATATATATATATATATATGCAATTTTATTTTTGGTTACAAAGTTTCAATGCGGTAGAGTTTGGTAATAAATGCTACCTAATAATATCCATTTCAATTGTACGATATTTCTCTAGAAATGATAAAATCCTGGTATCTTTGATTTAGAAGAAATGAACTTGAAATTAAAAAATGTTAAGGTGTACTTTTTTTTTAACCAACGCCCTCTGTACAGGCAGAATGTGACACAAGGTCAATTTTTAAGCACAGTTTAATAGGTTTTAATTCAGAGTTTTCCTTCTCTTAGACTGGTTGCCTAACCAAGGTTAAAGAATCCAGTCTGCCCTACTATTTACCAATAGTTGGAGGGAGTATAATAGGATTTATACCTTTCCCAAGGATATTAGTGCTATGTGAAATGCAATCAGCCTCATCCAGGATTTGAACTTGTGTCACCATATTCATTTCCTATGACAATAATCTTTACACAACAGGCATCTGCTTAGGTTAAGGGTGTACTTATTTATGATAAACATGATAAAACTATATTGTTAATTCATACCAACAGTAGCACTACTCCTAGTTAACGAGATTAACCCTTCTGTGTAACAAACTAGCTCATTGCTTCAAGGGAAATAACACAGTCAATGTATACTGATTGAATAAGAAGCTTATAAATCTGCAGTTGCACAATTAAACAACAGCTTGTTTTTTGGGGGGGTGTCCCATTATAAATTAGGGCTTACTTAGTAACAATACTCGTTACTTCTCCCAGCCACTAACATCTTTAAATACAAAAAATAAGTACAATGATAAACAAACATTAACATAGCCAGGTGTTCTTATTGATGGATATGATGTTAGGCCTACCAAAAAGCTTATATCGTTTGACATTAGGAAAGTGTTTAGTTCATTAAAAAGAAAATATCACTTCTGATTGTATTGTGACAGGATATCAGCATGCATTGTTTTATAAATTTGTCAAAATTGGCATACTTTTCTTTAAGAGTTCTATTGAAAATGGAAGAAATAAAACAAACAATACTTTCAGCATATCATGCTATTTACTTGAGAAAATAATAATGCAACTGAAACGTAAAAAGAAATTTGTGCAATTTATAGAAAAGGTACTGTAAATGATCATAACCATCAAAAGTGATTTCCATAATTTTAAAGGCACATCAACCTGTCTGGGTTTATTTTATACCTAGAGGTTAGGAATTCACATACATTTACATTTTTTGTGTAGTTTTTTTTTTTTCAAGTTATTTGCACACACCAGGCCATTGGCCTAATGAGTAGAGTATTTGCCAATAGTCTGGGAGACCAGGGTTCAATCCCAGGTCGAGTCATACCAAAGACTCAAAAAAATGGTACTTGATGCCGCTTTACTTAACACTCAGCTTTATAAGGTAAGGATCAAGGGTAAAGTGGAGCAATTCAGGGAATGGAGTAGCGCCCTCCCTACACCTTGGTGTAGTAGCTATTGAAAAGGGAGCCTTCGTGTCATCCTCGACTAAGGTCACCAACTTTACTTTTATATGGTCTCAGGTATTCCTATCTAATACAAATAATTTGCACACAGTTGTAAGGTTATAAGTATTCCTATCAAATACAAATAATTTTTCACAGTTATATTGTTTCAAGTATTCCTATCTAATACAAATAATTTGCAAATAGAATGATATGTATCATTTGAAGTCAATATTGATCAAATCATGACATAATTTGAAAAATTGGTCATACCAACTTGGTTATATTAGTTGCTTTGATGCATAGCTTCTATAAAAGTTAAAGCAGGGGTGGGGGAGAAACCTACAGAACCATTTTTACATATACAATGGGCTAAGAAATGAAAATGTCCCAGTTTTGAAACAAACTGTGACAAAAAATGATAAATGGATATTTTACAACATGGAATACAAGAGATAAGATCAAGGAAATGAATCACAACTAATTTTAGAAAAGGTCAGTCTTCATTCAAAGAAAGTTTTGCTGCACATGCAATTGTAAGATTGGAAGAGATCAAAGTAAAGAAATCTCTTCCAGGGAAGTTAACAATTTATTCATTCTAAGCCCTGTTTCCAATTTGATTAATTGGTTGGTTGTCTTATGGCATATCAACCCTTTTCAGGTCATTTAATGCCAAATTAAGTCATTTTGGTTTGATTTAATTTGGATTTATGGCATATTATTTGATACTAAATCCATTTTTATACATATAAACAGTTCTATTTCAAACAATTCCACTTAGCAAAAGTATACAGTTTAGTTCTATTTAACCCATAGATAGGACCCTACCAGGTGCTACCACTCCAAGCTAGAGTGTACCTGGGAGCAATGGCAATGAAAGTGTACTCCGCATTCCCCAAAGCCCCAGCATTAGAACCTCTCCATCAGATTGTTTAGTGTCATGCTATGACACTCATTGAGGGAGTCTTACCCTTCAGCAGAGAGGCAGCCCCAGCTGACTGGGCCATCCTAATTTGAAATTGGAAGAGATTTCTTTACTTTGATCTTTTCCAGAGAGGTAAACAATTTATTCCTTCTAAGTACTGCTCCCAATTTGAGCAATTGAAAGATGAAAAGCTCTTACTTGTAATTGCCTTACTAGAAAGAACACAATCTAAACCGTTCCTTTAGTGATTAAGTAAAAATTGTTCAGGTAATTTGTCTCTCATATTCAGAGGATATTGCACCTTTAGATTACCATTTTTTCTTTTTTTTTTTTTTTAACAGAATTCTCTTGAAGCAAAAAGTTGAATTCCCTATTAGACAGTAAAAAGCAACTAGAGTAGTTCTTAGCAGAGAAATGTTGAAGTTTTGGAAGGATAGAATTATGAAGATGGCAGAAGATGGTGAAACTTTATAACATACCAGATTATTCTATCATATCTGAATGCAGAAAGGTGCACATGACAATTAACAAGGTGTGTTTTGGGGTGTGATGTTAAAGGTGGCAGCATATACTGATTTGTCAACCATGTGCATAAATCAGTCAAGTACAGATTTCAACACTATTCAGTCCTCTTTGTTTAGCTAAGTGGGCGTTGTATGAGTAGCGAAGTATAATTTGGAATTACACCAGATACTAGGTGTATCTTGCACCACTAGAATGGATTCAGTTCTGTCACCATAATGTTTTTTGTTTTTCTTTGTTTATTTGTTTGTTTGTTTTTTTTTGCGGGGGCGGGGTACAAAGGTGTGATGATTAAAATGCTGGGCTACAGCCTTTAAGTTCAAACTCCTATCATATTATTACGCTCATTTTCAGACTAATACCCTTGGGAAAGGTATGAATCCCCTTATCCCACAGCTGTTCTTCTAAAGATGGCTTTGGCATTAAGAAAAACCCATGATGGTTAATATGCTATTAAAAAACAAAACCAAATAATTTTTTTTTCTTTTTAGACAATGGCTTACAAAGGCCAAAGAATGGATTTTCCAAAACATTGTTAACAACATCAAAAATTTGAAACAGTGTCAACTGTCTGAACTATTTCTAACATTTTGAAGACACTTCTCAAAGTTACAAACAAAAGCAATTCTCTTTGAATTCTTCTGTTCTGTATACCTAATATTAATAAACTAAAACTACGCATTTCCTTGAAAAATACATTTCCTACTGTTTGTTCAATACATGATCTTTCTATTCATTTTCTATACTAATTGATTCAAAAATTAGATACAGTGTTTCCCAACAGCAATGATTTTTCAAAAGAATCAAATAGTTGAGAATGAAATTTTCAAATCTATTGAAGCAGAGTAAAATGATATAAAACTAGTAACATATAAATCATAAACAAAAAGAAAAATTATGATTAATTTAAAACAATAACCTTATAAAATCAGGAAGAACAATAATAGGCTTTTGCTTTTCAGTTTTTACACAATTCACAGCAAACAACAGTCATTAAATAAATGTGCAAGCACTGATTCAAATAAATCAGGTTGATTTCTATAGAGAAAAGGGAGATCAAGTCTACAAACAAAAATAAATATAAGGTTAAAGAAATTGAAAGTGTATATCTTGTATAGATTTTTTTTTTCTTTTGAAAAAAAAAAAAAAAAAAACAGTTTCAAGAGGGTACTAAAAAAAGTTCTTGGGTTCATAAAGAAACAAATAACCAGAAATCATGCTATTCCTTATTCTAAAAATATCAATTTAAAAAAACAAAGAAAAAAAGAAAAGGTCATTACTTTCTGAATTGAGCCAAGAACTTTTTAAGCACTCCTTTGTAAATGTCAAAACAAGAAATAGTCATGGGCAAAACATTCAGCAGAAATAATATCAGCTTTAAAAAGAATTAAAAATCTAAAAAATAAACAAACAATATCTTAAACTCAGATTCAACACACTAAAAACATAAAGATATGTGAGCTATTTGCTTACTATATTGCTCTGGTCAAGTAATTGAATAGAAAAGTTGATTAATGTTAACATAAAACTGTATTTAACATCAATAAAAAGAAAAACGACTTGAACTTTTCCTGCACCTTTCTACATTTGTTTTAATAAATCTCAACTTAGAATTAGAAAGAGGAAAATCAAAATCAGAGAAAATACTCAAAGAAACCAAATTGGTAGAAAGAGATATTTGGTCCTGCCCTGGGAGATCAGCAGGGTAGAAAGCAAGGGTGAGTAGGTGAGTGTACACAGCAGAGGTGACATTGCACACCTAACTCAAATTGATGACTGGTAGAAACATTGTTGGCCAGTCAGTTTAATATTTCAAAAGGGAAGAACCAATTAGGAAAAGCGACATCCCTATCACCACCATACCTCACTTGCCTTCACCACCACCCCCTTATGCCCCAACCACCATCCCCCACCCACGGATTCAAACAATTTAATTTCAAGACCGTTATCAGTGCTGGGAAGAAATATGAACAAGGATATTGATTGCAAATACAAGGATTAATGATCTTTATGACCACTAAACAAGAAAAAATAGAAATAAAAAAGGATTTTCCATTGGAACACATCAGAACCATTGATCCTATAGACCAATTAATTTATATTTTTACTAAAATGCTATTTTTACTTTTTCAACAATTCAACCACTACCTTACTGGCAGTGTTAGCCCTACCCTCCTCAATGCACCCAAGTATCAACCATATACCTTCCAACCCATAAGCACAGAGATGAGATAAAGAAAGATGACAATATCAGAATTCAATGTTTGTAAAAAGAAGAGGTGGGGGAGTGCAAATAAATGTAGGAAATATCAGAAAATAAATTCAGGAATTTTTAAAATACATTACAAAAACAATTTTTTTTTTCTCCCAAGAATAAAAATACATGGAAGTGCTGAAGCAAACAAAAGTTACAAGAAAAATAAATACAAAGATGTGGAACAAAGAACTTTGAGCAGAAATTACGATAAAAAAGAGAAAATACAATTTTTCAAATGGATCCATTATCTACAGAAATAAATGAAAAAGATTAATGAAATAAAACACTGACGAAAAAAAAGGAAAAGGGGAAAAAAAATTTGAATTCAATGGCTGCAGGAACATTTTTTGAATAAGTAAAAACTTTTCATAAAAACAAAATTAAAAAAAAATAAATAATAAATAAAAAAAAAAATTAAAAAATTTTTAAAAAAATGGAGATAATGCCAAATATAAAATAAAAAATTAAAACTCAAATACAGCTTTTTATTTTGGCAACAATCCAAGTTTATAATGTAAGCTGACATGTACATACATTTGAGAACTTCCTAATATAGCCAACTTTTCTTTTTTTTCTTTGTTTTTTAATTTTTTGTTATTTTTTAAGCTGGAACAGCAGGGAAGGAAGGATATGGAAAAATGAAACTTTTAAGTAAATAAACAGATAAATGAAACAAGTCTTTTTTATCTGCTTTTGTAAAACCGATGAAAACATACTTTTTTTAAATTTATCAACAGAGATTTCTAAATATAACAAAACTCTTGAATTACATAAGGAACAATTCATTCATTCTGAGGATAAGTCAGTTTATCAGGATGTGATGTACATATTTACTTCTTAACCTCTCCTTATTTTATCATAAAGACTTTAAATAGAGAATATTTGTACAGCTGCATAACCTTGACACAAATTCCAATAGTAATTCATCAGTCAAAGCTAATGAATAAATTTTTCTTCTTTTTTTTTTTTTTTTTTTTTTAATGGAGATAGAATCATTAATCCCACTATTTTAATACTCATTTTATCTGATGTTCAAGATTTATGCAACCAACAGTAAAATATCAAACTGTTAGGGAAAACTATCAATGATAACTACTAGAAAAAAAGCAGTTAACAGGTTTAATTTCCAGTTTGTGTTAGTAGAAACTGTTTCTAATTGTCTTTTACTAGTTAATATCTACATGTTAAAATTATCAACAGGAAAAGATTTCTTTGCATATATAAGACACTGATATAGATTAGCCAGTGATAGATCAAAAACTCTGGAGTTCTAATGTAGCAAAGGTCTGAGATGGTCATACTAAAAACATATATAAAACAAAAAAGTTTTTTTTACAATATAAAAAGAAATTCTTAACTACCCAGAAATTATTGGAATATTTGTAAAATCCAATTTTGAATAATATATAAAATCAAAACAGCTGAATAATTCCAAGTCTCATACACTTATAAAAGAGAAAATTGCTTGTATTAAATTTTTCAAAAGCAATTATTCAAGTATGTGTTTCAGTCTAAAGAAAAAATGTTGTATAAAGTAAGCACCAATGATAAAGAAACATCTTTTAATAAACTTACAAAAATGTAATATATAAATATCATTCATGGACAACCTAAAAATGTACATCATAAGAAAACTAACTAGCATATTAAAAGAAATTTCCCCAGATAAAAGAATGAATAAATAAATAAAAACAGATGCTCGCATATTAGAAAAAATATCTACTTTATTTTTTGTTTGGTTTTTTTCAATGGATTTAAAATGAAACCTAACTAAAGGGAGACTATTCCTAAAAAGAATTATCTAAATTATCTCCCTTTAAATACCCAGTGACCTATTTCAAAAATATCACTACAAAATAATATTTCACCTTTTTTTAAGTATTACATTTTGAAAAAAAATTCAAATAACAACCAGATAAACATTCAAATTTTTAAGTTAGAAATATATGAAAACACGTCAAAAAACACAGTTACATCAATTTCTATTTTTAACATTTAACACACATCTAAAAAAGATGATTTTTAAAAGTTTATAAAATTTCCTTTTAGGGTGAGTTGGTCAATGACATTTTAAATGAAAAATTAGCTAAATATTTATTAATACATTTTAGAGATTTTTTAGCAAAAAAATGGAATTATCCACTAACAGAAAAAAAAAATCCCCTCCCCTTTATCCCCACTTTAATCGGCCTTCGGGCTTTTTTTTTTCTAATGGATATAGTCCAAGCATACTGTTACCTATATGGGTCATGAAGTGCTGCATAGAAAAAATCTGCATTGAAAGTATGTTTTAGGAATTAATATGTTTTCCTCTTTTTGCATCTTAGCACTTAGAAAAAAACTTGAAATACAATAATTCGATAGTGAACAAGACTTAAATGAATTATGAGGAGTGGGGATGTGTATTTTTCTCAGCATTTTCAATTGAGCTACAAGTACTGAATCACATGAACAAACACCAATGTTAATGGAACCTGAACACATTGTTTTGCACATAAAATCAAACAATGAATTAAACAAGTAATCAACATTTCAAAGCCATAACGCTATACAAAATAAATAAATAATGACTCTTTGAAAACTTTCCTTTTTAAAAATAAGGAAGTCATTGTTCAGTTTGATTAATAATAAAAATTTAAGCATAAAAAAAGATTCTTTTTTTTTTTTTTTTTTCAAAATTTCATTCAAATGAAATTTATGGAAAGTAATGAATAAATGAAATGGTATAAATATGAAAACTTTTGTGCAAGCAAGCCCAGGTCAACCATGCACAACAACCTGAAAAGTTAACAAAACAAAAGCTAAATGAATGCCACAATGCAATTTTTTTCTTATTTGCCTGCAAATGCTTTGATTTTAGTTGCCAAACTGATTCATCTACAACCAGATTCACTTTCTCTGAGAAATTATCAGATCAGCATAATTATCATCATAAAAACTTCAAATGTTCTAAGAGAAAAAAAATTGCTCATGTTGAGAAAACTAAATAATAATGACAAAAATAAATGATCTGAAGCAGCATATGAATAAATAAGAGAAAAAAATTAAAATGTTTTTTTTTTTTACTTTTATTTTTATTTTTATTATGATGATGATGATTCTGGCATGCCAACAGCACAGATTCCTTTGACACTCTCTCATGTCTCTATCAGCCATTGCCCTCGGCAAATCCTCTAGACTGTATCCCATGTCTGCATAGAGCTGCTGAATGTAAGTTTTGGCTGGATGGCCAACACTGGTGTGTCCATGAGTAGTAGTCTATAGGAGAACATCGCTTATGATTTGTCTTTACTTGCCAGCATATTTTGCTCATCTTACAAGGATGGTTTGCAAAAAGGAAAGTGAATGGTCATACAGCTGCTGTTCTGTAGGGTGCTGCTTCCAGGTTCTGTTGAAAACACCAGGCAGCATCCTAGTATAGTTCCCATCTAGCTTTTTCTGCATATGTTTTGTTAGAATACAAGTGGTGTAACTGTACAGTAGTACTGACATGGCTGTGGCACGGAAGATTTCCCATTTTATTTTTATCATATTTACCCAACCCCTTCGCTCGGGCAGGATATGACACAAGACCAATTTTTAAGCGGAGTTTAACAGGTTTGAATTCAGAGTTTTCCTTCTCCTAGACTAGTTGCCTCACCAAGGCTGAAAAACCAGTCTGCCCTACTATTTACCCATAGCTGGAGGGAGAATAATTGATTCATACCTTTCCCAAGGGTATTAGTGCTATGTGAAATGCAATCAGCCTCGTCCAGGATTTGAACTCGTGTCGCTGTGTCCATTTCCTAAGACAATAACCATTACATCACAGGCACTTCCCTTCCCATTTTATTCTATCAGATATTTAATTTTCATAGGGTCAATAGTAATCTATGCTTTACTTATGCATATGTTGACATCAGTTTCAGTAGATGAGAGATTGCAACTGAGGTATACAAACTGACCAACTAATTTCAGAGGTTTGCTATTTAATGAGAAGATGGTACCAACTTGATTAAAACATGAAATTTGTTTTGAGTTCATATAGAGACCAATGACTCTTACAGCCTGCTCCAGGCTATGCAATAGAGATTCAGCCTTAGCAGACATATTTGTAAGAAGCGCAAGATCATCAGCATAGTCTGCATCATTAATAGTTTCTGCGAGATATTATCTACTTTTTGCCTTTTTTAGTGTATTTTTTACCAAACAGATTCTGTTAAATTTGTTGTAACACTGTATGCTTATTTACCAACCCCTCTGCTTGGGCAGGATATGACACAAGGTCAATTTTTAAGCGGAGTTTAACAGGTTTGAATTCAGAGTTTTCCTTCTCCTAGACTAGTTGCTACACCAAGGTGAAGAACTCAATCTGCCCAACTATTTACCCATGGCTGGAGGGAGAATAATTGGATTCATAGTGCTATGTGAAATGCAATCAGCCTCGTCCAGGATTAGAATTCATATTGCCGTGTCCATTTCCTACGACAATAACCATTACACCACAGGCACCTCCACTTCGTCCGCTTGGGCAGGATATGACACAAGACCAATTTTTAAGTGGAGTTTAACAGGTTTGAATTCAGTGTTTTCCTTCTCCTAGACTAGTTGCCTCACCAAGGCTGAAGAACCCAGTCTTTCCTACTATTTACCCATAGCTGGAGGGAGAATAATTGGATTCATACCTTTCCCAAGGGTATTAGAGCTATGTGAAATGCAATCAGTCTCGTCCAGGATTTGAACTCGTGTCGCCGTGTCCATTTCCTATGACGATAACCATTACACCACGGGCACCTCCAAAGTATAGACATTAATAGTTTGTGAGAACCTTATCAATCAAGAAAAAAAAAATTAAGGGTTTTAGATATATGGCTAGAGAGAGAGAGAGAGAGGAATAGCAGGAAAATTCAACAAATTCATTCTAAGATAGTAAATGCAATACAGAGGTCAGAAGACAATCCAATGAACACAAGACACCAGACTTGATTTATGTGAGAGAGAAGCGTATACTCTCTTCGAGAAAGTTTCAACATTCTAGAAAACAACCACCAAACAAGAAAAGCCAAAGGAGACAAAACCAAAATATTATGAGGAAACAAAACAAAGATGAGAAAAGTAGTCCAAACCCATACAACAATTACATGTAAGAATCTGTGTGTATGTATTTTTCAAATAAAAATATCACTATGATATACCATTTCCACAGGGTTAGGTTGGTTGATTTTATGTTATTCAACATCTATTGGGTTATTTAATGCAAAAGTTAGTTTTTTTGTGGGGGGTGTAATTAGATGGTTTCAAATAACTAATAATCATAATTGGTATAGAAAAAAATCATAGCTTCAAATAACTATTCTTCATATAAAAAACATGTATAAATTTATATGGCTTCAAGTATTCCTATCTAATACAAATAATTTGCAAGGAATAATATAGTTTCAAGTAACTATTACTTTATAATAATAATAATAATGATTAATTTAAAATACAATTAAATGGTTTCAAGTATTTTCAAACAAATCTATTCAACCTATAACATGCCAGATTGTAATGAAAGGATGACTCCATACTCTTCAGAGCTCCACAACAGAATGTGGTTTAGTGTCATAACTAGAACACTTTTTAGCTGAATTATATATATATATATATATATATATATATATATATATATATATATATATATAAGTAACCACAGTATTGGTCTAATGAGTAGAGTGTTCGCCAATGGTCTGGGAGACCGGGGTTCAATCCCAGGTCGAGTCATACCAAAGACTCAAAAAATGGTACTTGATGCCGCCTTGCTTAACACTCAGCATTATAAGGTAAGGATCAAGGGTAAAGTGAAGCAATCCAGGGAATAGAGTAGTGCCCTCTCCTACACTTTGGTGTAGTAGCTATAAAAAAAAGGGATCCTTCAGGTCACCCTAGACTAAGGTTGCCAATGTGTGTGTGTGTGTGTGCATGTATCTTTGTTGCAGACTAAATAGACATACATTCTTTGTATTATTCTACAAGTTTTGCATATTCAAAAGCAACTTGACAACAAAAAAAAAAGAAACATGAAACAACATAACATACAAGTGTGTAAAGCCCAAGTAGCAAAATAGAGAAAAAAAAAGAACCAAGCAACGCAAACTTACCTTAGCGACAATGTACTCTGCATCTTCGTAGCTATCCAGCAGCAATTTCTGACCTATATCTTTAAGGGAGATTCGTGAGTAAGATACATTGATCATGCGTACACCTGTTTTGATGACATTATGTCGTAATCTGATAATTAATGTGTAAGTATTTTCAGCCTGGAATTTGCTACCAAACTTCTCCAAGACCTCATTGAAGATTTCTAAACTGCCCTTTTTTACAGCTGAAAAAAAAAAAAATAAATAAATAAATAGATAAATAAATTTTCAATACAAAAATATTGTCAAGAGAAAGCTTTACAGAAATTTTCTCAAAAACTAGATGTTTTATATATAGATCTTAATTATTAGGATGAGTCAAAAGTTTTGCAATATTTTAGTAATGTGAGGTAGTTTGACCGATTCAAATGCAAGGTCGTAAAGGAAACGAATCGCACAAGTTTGGTTTGGTTTTATGGCATATCAAGCATTGTAGGTTATTTAATGCCAAATCCATTTTTATACATATAAACAGTTCTCTTTCAAACAATTCAGTTTAGCATAAGTACAGTTTTTGTTTACACACAGTTAAATGTCAAAACAATTCTATTCCAAACAACTGAGTTTAGCATAAGTACACAGATTAGTTCTATTTGACCCATAAATAGAACCCTATCAGGGGCTACCACTCCAGGCTAGAATGGACCTGGGAACCATAGCAATGAAGAGGTACTCCACATTCCTCAAAGCTCCAACATTATTGAAGCTTCACCATCAGATTGTTTAGTGTTATATCCAGAACACTCATTGGGAGGGTGGGGAGTCTTACCCCTCAGCAGAGATGCAGTCAGCGTATTCTGCAGCACCAGCAGACTGGACCAGCCACACTGGATTGTGAGATGCCATGCTTATCAGATGCTCTGCTCCTTGCCAGGTTTGCCTCTAAGACTTGAAGCACAACCTTGGAATCTACACTTTTAGGCCTTGCCTGATTATCAAGGTCCTTGCAATCTAAACAAAATTTCTTGAACAATCCAGTTACTGAACTTTGATCAACTTTTCATAGAACAAATGTTTTAGGCTGCTTCCATGGCATTATGGCCCAGTTCAACCTTTTAAAGGATAAGTTCTTAAATTAGATCATGTCGCACATTCATCTGAGGGGCTTTCAAATCACAAATAGAGTGAAGCAATCCACAATGTGTCAGTGTACTAAATACCATAATACTATCACAGCTTAAACTGGCTTTGGTCACATGATATATGTGTTACAAAATATTGCAAAACTTTTGACTCACTCAATAAGGTTATCAGTCCATATCCACATATGCAATTGAAATATGTTTAACATTTCCTAAACTCATTCAAATGTTATTGATCCCAATTCAAGATACTTTATAGTTTCATTAATATGGTAAAAAGGGAAAAACTTCAACATCTTTAAATATTTTCTGAAACCAGTCATAGATTTATATTGCTTTTTCAAAATGTCAAAGTTAATTAACAGAATCAAGAAAAGCATAGCAAGGCAGAAAAATATTTTTCACAAAGATTATCTTTTAAGGTATTCTTGAAAATTTTTTAAGTTTATATAAATTTGTAAATAGATAAGCCACGATTTAACAATTTCTTTTTTTTTTTTTCATTATGATTAAATTGCAATACCTTGAATGTGCATTTCAATTTACTCAAGATTAAATTGAAATTATATATATATATATATATATATATATATATATATATAATTTGGTGATCTATTCCAAAATTACTGGGAGAAACTGAAATTTTTACAATATATACAGTCTACTTATATATGATATTATCTACATTTATTGGTAATGCAACTTGATCTCACCATAGAGTAATGAGAAATTTTGTTGTCAAGGTAACATGGTATTTTAGAAATTCAAATAAACTCCAGATTTTTTCACAGGTAATAATTATGTAGAATCGACTTCTCTTTTTCTCCTTTTTTCCTCTCTCATAACTTTCTAGACTTCAGTCTACTACTTTCTGTGGCACTTAATTTCGTTTTTTTCTTTTTTATTTACATGAATGATTTGAAAGGATTTCAGTCAACCACAACACCTGCATTTTTATCACACCAACATGACTGATGACACCATCTTTAACCCATAGACAATCAGAAATGCCAATCCATTCATAATTGCATCATTTATGACAGGAATTATTTTAGATTTTAAAATTTTATATGGTCGATGTTCTAAATACTGATTATACCTACATTAACACAAAATATACCAGGGGGGTGTCCTCGTGGTGTAACGGTTAAAGAAATGGACTGCGGAATCGTAGTAAGCGAGTTCGTACTCCAGTTGCGCTATTACGCTCACTTTCGGGCAAATACCCTTGGAAAAGGTATGAACCCCCTTATCCTCCCAGCTATGGGTTAAATAGCACCACTACTGTTCTTCTAGGAGAATAGCTTTGGCATTAAATAGCCTACAAAGGTTGATATGCCATTAAACAAAGAAACCAAACCAAACAAAATATACCTAGTACCCAGAGGTATTTCAGCAGTCAACACTATATTTAAAAGTATTTTACATATGTAATGAACAAAAGACCAATTTTTCACCTCAAAAACAAGGGGCAGTTCATTACACTAGATAGGTTTTTGTACGTAGAAGTTTAACTTGTTTCTTGGTTTAAATTATAGGATAAAGATACCTTTTTGAGGTTAAAAATTAAGGGTTGTTCATTACTCCATTGTACTTTATATAATTATCTAAACACCTCAACATTAGTAATATCGATGCTGCCGAATAGGCAAAATCTACTTGTTGATGTTGTTGCAGAAAATCTCTAACAATCATTTAAAAAGAATAATTCAAATCAAATGACATTTACCTTGTGTCAACTGGAAATATGGTGCAAGAGTTTTTCTATAGCAAGGTTGCCTGAAGATAGAACGATCAGGGATGTTGCCAAGCAAAAGTTCAACAGTAATAGCAAGTTTGTGTACCTGAAAAAAACAAAAGAAAAAATATCAAAATTACAAAAAGTAGAATCGGAAATTGTAGAAGTTTCCACAATTTACTCAGAAAGGGAGGCAGAGGGGTTTGGTTTGATGGCATATCAACCATTTTAGGTTATTTAATCCCAAATCCATTTTTATATATAAAAACAGTTCTATTTCAAACAATTTAGTTTAGCATAAGTCCACAGTTTAGTTCTATTCAACCCATAGATAGGACCGTATCAGGTGCTACCACTCCAGGCCAGAGTGGACCTGGGAGTGATGGTAATAAAAAGATACTCTGCATTCCCCAAAGCTCGAGCATTATTGGAGCCTCACCATTAGACAGTTTAATGTCATATCCAGAACACTTGTTGAAAGACTCTTACCCCTCTGCAGAGATGCAGCCAGTGTATTCTGCAGCCCCAGCAGACTGGGCTAGGGAAGAGGAGTCGAAGATTTAGAATTTGGCAATAACATTAGGAATATACATTCATTTTAAAATGAAATTTACTTTCCTAAGTGGATGAAATTGAATTGGGAACTGTTAATGAACATAGAAATGTAAATTTTTTTAGATAGATAGATAATAATCAATCAATGAAGAACAGAATTTATCTTTAGAGATTAAATTTTTTAAAGGATTTATAAAAACGTTCATATATTTATTAATAGTTAGTACAGAAATTTGTGTTATGTTATCTAGTGATTCTATTATTTTGTTGTATAATGTGAAGAATCCAAACTAACAACACAAAAAATAAGGTATATGTATATACTAAATGTATCTATTTCTTTGTCACTCTCTGTTTCTCTCTCTATGAGATGACTGACCAATGATTTTATGATTTCAGCTTCAAATGAACAGCTATAGCAGGAATTGGAATATACCCGACTAAAGCCTGATTGTTACAGCATATTTTCTTCAACAATAGACAATATTTTTAATAGATCTTAGAATGAAAAGCATATAAGATCCTTTGACTCAATATTAAAAGTTTATCATTGACCATAACCAATGTACTAAAGTGAGTCAAAAATATTGCAATATTTTAGTACAAGCCATTTTGCAGCATATACAGCATATGACGGAGGCAGTTCAAACTGTGGGAAGTATCTGCAGTGGTTGGTAAGTGGTGTGCTGAGACATTATGCATTGCTTCATTCCAGGATTTGAAAGCTACACCTACGAACATGCAATATAATCTAATTTGGGAACTTATGCTTTACAACATTGAACTGGGCCATAAATGCAGTGAAAATAGCCAAAAATTATTTGTTGTGCCAAAGATAAAGGTACAGTTGATCACAGTACAGTAACAAGAAGTCAGGTTGAAAGAACCTCAATAATCAAACAGGCTTAAAACTGAATTTTGATGTTATGCTCCAAACCATAAAGGCAAATCTGGTGAGTAGCATTTGGAGAGTATCAGGCGAGCTCAGCATCTCACAGCTCAGTGTGGTTCATCACCTTCATAACCTCAGAAAAAGCATTCAGAGCTACCAAAATATAACAAAATTTTTGACTCTCCTTAATAGTTTCCATTTCTTTCCATAAATCCAAAATTGAACAGAATACAAAAATAAACTTTGTTTGGCATCCATGTCAAAATTACTAAAGAAAATTATCATTTTTGCATGTACTTTTAATTTCATATAATACAAGAAAAACAAAAAGCAAAAACATTTATCAGATTTATCAAAACAAAAACAAAGAAACTTAAAGATGGCAGCACTTAAAATAATTTTCAAAGCATCCCTCATATTTTAGTAGACATTAACAAAAATAAACTTAACTTACAGTGGAATTTAAAGTAAAACTTTTGAAAAATAATTTTTTTCATCAAACATTTGTTTTTATTTTTTTTTTTAAAACTTCATTTTAAATAAAGCTAACTAATAACTTTCCAAATAGAATATTCTAGTTTTATTTTCCAATTCATGGCATCATGTTTTCTACATCTCTAGATGAGATTTGCAATAAAATTTCAAGTGATTTATTTTCTCTAAACATGGGAATATTTTATTGAGATTTCTTAAAATGAAATAAAGAAAGCAGTGATATCGATTAATTTTTTTTTAAATATTACAAATTTTACCATTTACAGAAATAAACCCATTCAGATACAAATAAGTATCAAAATTATATTCAAATCAGATAAATCTTTGGTACAAATTTTCTTCTATATACATAAATTTTTTACACATAAAATTTTGCTTCACAATGTGAACATATTTTCAAATTTTTTTTTCAAATTTTTTTTTTCTTTTTTATTTTACATTTGGCATTAATAATTTTTATAGACTTTTTCCTATGACTCTTCTCATGAAAAGATAAAGTATAATAAGTATAATGTAAAATTAACATTACAAGTTTAGAATGTTACGTGTTTTAGGTCCATAGACATACCTAACATTAGTACGTGTGTGTATGTTAGAAATTGAATAAACTTGACATCAATTCTAACCAATGTGATCATTTATAAAAAAATTTCTATGACATAAAAAGTATTCTCCATATGACTACATTTAAGCTGTAGCCCAAAAATTACCTCAGAGTTTTTGGATATTTAATCACTTCATCCAAAGACAAGTCATAACAAATGTGCTTCATCTCCCCATTCTCTGAAGGAGTCTGGGATTGTAATAAAAATAATAATAATAATAAAAACTTACTGTCTGTTTGAATCCAACAGCAGTATGCTGAGGAGCTTTCCTAATAGCCTGGGTCAATTTTTTATGGGCATCTGTGTATTCTAACTGGGCAGCTTTTATTCGGCCTGGAAAACAAAACAATTAAAAGACATTAGCATTATCAAGAGTACCTCATTTTAGCCATTCTGGAAGATCATGTGTATTGTATCTAAATATCATAATGAAAGAAAAGGAATTTATTCTGATTAAAGAGAATTTTATTCTCAATTAATTATTCAATACAATTAATAATTGTTTTGATTTCATTTTTTATTCTGCAACTCTTAAAACTTAATATCATCTGTTATGGGTGCATAGGACAATTCACAGTTCAAACGATTATGACTTTCAAGATTACTATTGAATTTTTAATTTGAAATAATTTCACCAAACTAAATAATAAAACAATGATCTAGATTCATTAATATATCTTTTTTTAGTCAAATTAATGTAAGACAAAATAGAATATTAATAAATAGAAATGAGATAGCAATTATAATATTTTTCTTCTTCAATAATAATCTTCAGTTATATTTTATAGTATTCATAATGAAAGACAAATTATTTTTCTATTCAATAATAATCTTTAATCACATCTTATACTAATCATCACAAAACAGATTTTTAAATAATCTAAAAGTTTTAAAAGTTCCCAAACAAACAAATATTCAGCATCAGTTTAAATAAATTCTTTATCTTTTTAAAAGGACAATTTCAGGATAAATGACAAAGCTGTATAATTGAAATATATTTGATAAATTATTAATTTCAATTATTTGGTTGTTTTTATTTTTCAGTCATATTTCTTAACCTCATTGTCACATTATCCAAATTTTTTATTATTACCTAATATCAATAATTAATACTAAGATGAAATTAGAGGGGAAAATACTTAAAAAGAGTTTATATCACAGGAACAAGGATAAATAGCAAACAGAAGAAAAATCTGAACTGATCCTATATGATTCATTTTCATAGTATAGGATGTCTTAATATACATGGGACCCATGTGACTGCTAATAACTCTACTAATAATAATAGTGTCTTATTTTTTGTTTCAGATTTGAAAATAGTATACTATAATAACTATTAATCCCCCATCACAATGCCTTGAAGAAGAGAGGAAAAAATATTTTCCGTCACTACTTATTTGGAGACAGAATCATTCAAAACTGTCTCAAAATGGATGCAACGCATTAATATAAGGATTTATTACTAAGACAAGGAAACTCAAAAAAAAATTGCATGTCCTAAAAAGCTGATATAATAACAATTTAAAAAAACATTGATTTGATGTCTCTAGCAGAAAGAATGCATTTTTTGAGAGGACCTATTCCAAATGACTGCCATTGCGCTTGTCTCAGTAATAAATCATTATCATATTAATGGGTTGCATCTATTTTGAGACACCCAGTATATTGAAAAATCATTTATTATTTAAATTATATAGGGGAACTAACTCTGCATCAGAGTTTAATACTCAGAGAAGCAATAAACAAAAACTGTCTTTTTGTTGTTTTTTTTTATTTTATTAATCCGATGAAATTATCAATTTATGAGAAACTGATGTTTTAATTAAACTTGAATCTTCATTTCAAAACTTAAGAAAATTTTATTTAGAAGCTATTTTCATTTTCCATTTCCTGCAATAAGATAATTTTTTTTATAAAATAAAACCTACACCAGACTAAATGTCCAAATTGCAAATGATCATTAATTCAAAAAAAAAAAAATTACCATGTGAAAGACAATTTTTTAAATATAATTTTGGAAAATATCTCAGAAAAGTTCAGTGTATTTACAACAGATTTCCGAATCTATATAAATTAAACAATAAGGTAACCCCGACACATAGACACACATTATTATAAATACTTAAAATATTTACAGAGCAAACAATCAAAACATGGAAATGTAAAATATAATTAAAATGAAGATAGCATTAACTTTAAAAAATATACTCAAGTGTTTATCAACATTTGATTAAGCAACAAGAAAATGCCTATTAGAGAAGATTTGTAAAGAAAAAATTCTAAAATGCTTTATAGGGTGAGTCAAAAGGTTTTGCAATATTTTGGTAATATTCAGCAGTTCCAAATGCAAGGTTGTCAAGGTGACCAACCAAACTGGATTGTAAGATACTGAGCTCTTCTGATACTCTCTGAGAGCTACTCACTGGATCTGTCTCCATGGCTTGAAGGACAACCATAGAATGCACAGTTTTAGGCCTACCAGACCTTACCTGATCATTGAGGTTTTAGCAACCCAATCGAAATCTCTTGAAATATCTGATTATTGTATTGTGATCACTTTCACCTTTTTGGTTGATTGAATGGCATTCAAACTTATAAACCATAAGTTCACAAATTAGACTAAATTGCACATTCATCTATACAACTTTCAAATCACACACTGCCAACCATTGCAAATACCTACCACAGCTTGAACTGCTTCAGTCATACATGCTGCAAACTTATTGCAGAACTTTTGATTCATCTAAGTAAAAAAGAAATTTATGATATATTTCTCAATGTAAAGAAGAGGAAAACAGATACATTAACTTATCAACTAAATATATAAGTAGGTGATTCTTTGGTTTCTTTGTTTTTTAATGGCATATCAACCTTTGTAGGGTATTTAATGCCAAAGCTATTCTTCTAGAAGAACAGTAGTGGTACTATTTAACCCATAGCTGGAAGGATAAGGGGGTTCATACCTTTCCCAAGGGTATTTGCCCGAAAGTGAACAAATAGTGCGACTGGAGTACGAACTCACTTACTATGATTCTGCAGTCTGTCGCTTTAACCATTACACCACAAGGACACCCCCATAAGTAGGTGAGTACAGATTTCAATACGACATGGTTTTCTTGGCCTAGCAAAGAGCATTCAAGAAATTCACCAGGTATAATTTGTAGTTGTACTTGACATATCTAGCACTGCTGAAATCTTTTTTTCCCCTCTCCAAAGGAAAAAGTTTTTTCTTTGGAATCATAAAAAATAGGTTCAATTGTCCAAACAATTTCTGATAAGTAAATAATATTTCTTAGACTTATAAGCATCTTAATTTCACAAAACTAGTTAAAATTATCAAAATTTTATCTGTAATGTTGGTAAACCTATTATGCTATCTATTAAAAAGTTAAGGAGATACGCACCAAGATAATAAAGAAATCTGGCCAGTTCATTATTAGAAGCTGCACCATCTGGAAATGTGGACTTGAGTACAAGCTTGCTAGCCTGTTCAATCAAGTTGAAATGTAAATAATTACGGAGCAAAAGATTTAGAAGCACTGCCTGGCCTTCAAAATCGGACCTCAAGGTTGCTGTACGAAGACGAGCATGAAGAAAGCTGGAAGAAAATGAAAGGTTTAAATCATAAGTCTATGAAAAGAAAATCAAAAATTAACAATTAAAATTTTATGCATTTCATTAAATTGGTCATATCGGGAGAAATCTTGTAAATCCTGGTTAACTACACTTTTACAAAAGTTCTTCTATTCAAGCACCTTACCTTCGAATTTTATCAAGTTGGCTGGTTAATTCATAAACCCTTGAATAATAAAAGTAACACTTGGCTGCTAGCATGTCCAATGTGCGACGATTCTGTGATGTAATTTTAGCCATTAGTAAATCTGCACATTTAACACCCTGCAATGCAAAAATTAAAAACAAAAAAAAAATTAGTCAAAATTTTATAAGTTTATAAAAATCCTTTCAAAATCATAGACATCCACACAATTTTTTTCAAGTTTTTAAACAATTTTCATCTATCCTCAACAAATTATAACAAATTGAATTACAATAAGAAAAACATATAATATACATTTGCGTTTAGGTTAAAGATAGAAGAATTAAATTTTAGAACTTGAGTTAAATTTATTGCCTAGATAATAATTTTCTTTGAATTTACCCAACCCCTATGACAAAAGGTCAGTTTTCAAAGGAGAGTACAGCTGGTTTGAATTTAGAATTTTTCTTCTAGATCAGCAGCCGTATCAAGGCTAAAGAGCTCAGTTTGCTGCTATTTGCCCATAACTGGATAGAAAAGAGATGAATTCATACCTTTCCCAAGGGCATTAACACAAAACCCAACAGCCCTATTAAGAACTTGTAATAAGTTTGTTGGGTTGAAATTCAGACATAATGAGAAGAGCTAAGAGGAATCCTTAACATTGAATATTTCATAAATTAAAAATTTCATGATCATAAATTAGGGGTCAAATTATACACGACTAATAAATAATACATGATTTCAATTTTCGGCTTCTGCGTTATTTTACTTTCAATTTTTTTCAAATCATTTTTAATGCATTCAACATTTTATACCATTTGTGTTAGATTTCAATTTTTTTTTATATTGCTCTACTAATATTTAAAAATAGTGTCTAATGCATATTTTAGATATTGATAGAGCAACAAAGAAAAACTGAAAAACTAAGACAAATAAATGTTATAAAATATGATTATTGTTCTTAATGCTGACAATGGTTCAAATATCAGCATCCCTAATGGAAATATATACATGTGTGATCATCAACTGTTTAAGCTATATAATTGTTATACTATTTTGAGATTCATATCGAAGAAAAAAAAAAAACAAATGTACTGAAAATCAAACTCCTTAAAACAATAAAACCAAAATGCCATTACTAGGTAAATAAAGGGAAATAATTTCTCATCAAACCACTTCACATTTGGATGTAAGGGCCTTAACCATTTGGCAACTGAATACTGAATAAGATAAGCAAAGTGAATGTTTAGCATATCACTAGTCACATAACCTAATTTGGTTATAGAGACACTTACTCATATAGCATGTCTTAGGCAAGAATAGCCTGGCAGAGCCCATCCTTATCCAAGTCAGTGACATTAAATTAAACAAAGAGTTAAGTAATAGTGATTAGGGAAACTTTTATCTTACCTCTGTATATTTCTTGATATCAATCAAATAGATGACAACCAATAAATGAAGATAAACTTCAACTTCCAAAAGAAGTGGAGCATTAGCCAATTTCCCTGTGCGTGGGCGGAACTGAACCAGAGCACTATTAGTTTCCATTGGCTGAAAAATTTAATTTTAAAAAGCATGTAATTTGAAATACTAACTTGAAAAAAGTCTTTACAGTCTTCATATCAATTCACCATAAGTATCTGAAATAAAGCCATATTACATTGGATTTCTTTAATATGGAGTAAAAAAGGGGAACAAAGTTATATTCGTTATCCAGACACAACATCCAAGTATGTAATTACCAGCCCACACATCATCCTCCACCAGAGCAAGATGTAATACAAGGTCAAGTTTATTGCAAGGACTCTTTCATGTACAAGTGAGTAATGCCAAAACATATCTTAGCTCCATCAGCATTCCTTGCTGGGAGCACCTCAGGTACCAGGGATTGACTTTGATCCTCTTCCTTTTAAGTCGAATGTTGAAGGAAATGATGCAGCCTGGAAAGACATATTCCTGAAACTAATTAATCCCAGCCACAGATGAATTGAGATCTTACTTGTGGAAAGACAAGTTATACAAATGCTTTCCTCATCATACAATATGCATAATGCTAAGAACAAATGAAGACTTTTAAAACAACTATTTATAAAGAAGAAGAATACAAGTTTCCTTGTGAGTGTAAAAGTTTCATTTTGATATATGCAAGTCAACTAATAAGAATAACAAGGTAGTCACAATGAAACTGCTTCTAAAATTACTGCTATTTCCTATTTGTGAGTTACATTTAACTTGGAAAAGAGAACAGATAAGTGCAATAAAGAAATTGAAAGATTTGCTTATGCAGGTTTGGTTGGGTTTTATGGCATATCAACCATTGTAGGTTATCTAATGTCAAATCCTCTTTATACATATATATTAAATATATATGATTTGGTTGGGTTGGGTTTTATGGCATATCAACCATTGTAGGTTATTTAATGCCAAATACTCTTTATACATATATATTAAATATATATGGTTTGGTTGGGTTTGGTTTTATGGCATATCAACCATTGTAGGTTATTTAATGCCAAATACTCGTTATACATATATATTAAATATATATGATTTGGTTTGGTTGGGTTTTATGGCATATCAACCACTGTAGGTTATCTAATGTCAAATCCTCTTTATACATATATATCAAATATATATGATTTGGTTGGGTTGGGTTTTATGGCATATCAACCATTGTAGGTTATTTAATGCCAAATACTCTTTATACATATATATTAAATATATATGGTTTGGTTGGGTTTGGTTTTATGGCATAACAACCATTGTAGGTTATTTAATGCCAAATACTCCTTATACATATATATTAAATATATATGATTTGGTTTGGTTGGGTTTTATGGCATATCAACCATTGTAGGTTATCTAATGCCAAATCCTCTTTATACATATATATTAAATATGTTGGGTTTGGTTTTATGGCATATCAACCATTGTAGGTTATTTAATGCCAAATCCTCTTTATATATATATATTAAATATATATGATTTGGTTGGGTTGGGTTTTATGGCATATCAACCATTGTAGGTTATTTAAAGACAAATTCTCCTTATACATATATATTAAATATATATGATTTGGTTGGGTTGGGTTTTATGGCATATCAACCATTGTAGGTTATCTAATGCCAAATCCTCTTTATACATATATATCAAATATATATGATTTGGTTGGGTTGGGTTTTATGGCATATCAACCATTGTAGGTTATTTAATGCCAAATACTCTTTATACATATATATTAAATATATATGGTTTGGTTGGGTTTGGTTTTATGGCATAACAACCATTGTAGGTTATTTAATGCCAAATACTCTTTATACATATATATCAAATATATATGGTTTGGTTGGGTTTGGTTTTATGGCATAACAACCATTGTAGGTTATTTAATGCCAAATACTCCTTATACATATATATTAAATATATATGATTTGGTTTGGTTGGGTTTTATGGCATATCAACCATTGTAGGTTATCTAATGCCAAATCCTCTTTATACATATATATTAAATATGTTGGGTTTGGTTTTATGGCATATCAACCATTGTAGGTTATTTAATGCCAAATCCTCTTTATATATATATATTAAATATATATGATTTGGTTGGGTTGGGTTTTATGGCATATCAACCATTGTAGGTTATTTAAAGACAAATTCTCCTTATACATATATATTAAATATATATGATTTGGTTGGGTTGGGTTTTATGGCATATCAACCATTGTAGGTTATCTAATGCCAAATCCTCTTATATATATATATATATATATATATATATATATATATATATATATTAAATACATATGATTTGGTTGGGTTGGGTTGGGTTTTACGGCATATCAACCATAGTGGGTTATCTAATGCCAAATCCTCTTTATACATATACATCAAAAATATATAATTTGGTTTGGTTGGATTTAATGGCATAACCATTGCAGGTTATTTAATGCCAAATCCTCTTTATACACATATATTAAATATATGATTTGTAAATACATTTTGTTGATAACATTTTTAAATGAACCTGAGCTCAATTTTTTTTTGTACACAGTTAAATGGTTTCAAGTATTTCTATCTAACATGAATAATTCTATTTACTATTAATCATTTGATTGCACACAGAGATGTGGTCACAAGTATTGATATTTAACACGTTATTCTTTTGAACACAATTCATTCATTTGCACACAAACAGTTCCAAGTTTTGCTATGTTATATCAATAATTCAATTTAGGCACACAGTTAAGAAGAGTTTCAAGCATTGCTATTTAATACAAACAATTCTATTCAACATTATTTATTCATTAAATGGTTCCAAATACTGCTATGCATCATCAACAATTCAATTGGACATCAGTCATTTGTTTACACAAAGTCAAATGATCAAACAGTTCTATTTCTAACGATTCAATTAGCATAAGCCATTTGTTTGCACTCAGTTTAAATGTCAAACAGTTTTATTTGATCTAATCAGTTGCTACCACTCCGAGCCAAAGTGCAGCTGGGAGCAATGATGGAGTACTCCATTTTACCCAAAGCTCCAGGACTGGAGCCTCACCATCAGATGGTTAAGTGTCATATCCAGGACACTTGTTGGAGATGAGGATCTTACTCCTCTGCAGAGATGCAGTCAGTGTATTCTACAGCTCCAGTCGACTGGGCTCTTCTAAACAGGTTTGTTTTGTTGATAGTACAATGCAAAGCTAAAAATAAAACTACAATGCTGCACTTCAACTGAATAAACAGTTGTAAAGTTTCATGCTGAGTATTTTGTTCCAGAATCACTCTTTCAGCAGATCAGTGCCATATGGTTAAACATCACCAAGTCAATATTAAAAGAAAAACCAAACAATACAACACAAACTAACAACACTAGATGACAGCAGCTAAATTTTTAACGCCAAAAGGTAGTCAGGTTGTGATTAGTAAAGATTCCCTCTCACAGAATTATAATCTGTCCTTTGCTTCAGACACCCTCCAGCTATAGAGCCTGTCATCTCTTGATGCTATTATACATGAATCTGTTGACTTTTCATTGTAACAGTAATCCATGATGATACTGATGCTTCTATTTTGAAGTGATAAAGGATTCTAATTAGCATTTCATAGTTATCCCCAATATATTAAGAATTATCATTCAGTTGTAGATTAAACTGGAAATTGTTTTATTCTCTAAATTAGAGCTCAAATTAAAAAAATCTTACTATGACATGCCATTTAATTAGAACTCTAATTTGTGTCTATATATATATATATATATATATATATATATGACACAAATTAGAGCTCTAATTAAAAAAATCTTACTATGACATGCCATTTTTATGTTTGTGTGTGTGTGTATATATATATATATATATATATATATATATATATATATATATATATATATATATATATGCGCACACACACACACACTCACAAATATAGATATTTTAATTTTTTTCTTAGATCAAAGTTGCTACTTCAAGTATGAAATTTCAGCATGAATCTATGTACTAAAATTTGCAATAAGTTAGCTTTCCAATTTTTATATTCAACTATAAAAACATTAGCTGTTGTACCCAAGCTTTTTTTTTTTTTTTTTTTGATCCTGATTGATTTAAGTTTTAGACTTCTGTACAAGTACCCACCACAAATAGAACCCGAGGGATGCAATAAGAAAATGAATATTGTTACCATATTTTGTATGTGTGGGTGTTTATGTTGTTTTGCTTTTTCATTTTAGTCTTAATTTCTCATTTGTATCTGTTTATTTGCACAAGTCAGTGTCAGCGGCATATTTTTCAGAGGTAATGAAAAGGGCTAAAATTTAAAATAACTTTTTGTCTTTCTTATAAAAAGTTATACACAAAACTATTGCTTATATATATATATATATATATATATATATATATATATATATATATATATATATATATATAGATAGATAGATAGATAGATAGATATGTGTGTGTGTGTGTGTGTGTGTGTGTGTGAAAATAAAACAAAATTACAAATATATATGAGACAATTATTCATTAAAACCTGCTTTTTAAATCATTATACAAATTAAATATCCCATGACTGATTATGCTATTTGTTAATACAAAAAAAAAAATACATATTGCATGTTGACATGAAAATTAACAATTTAACATGATGTAGGCTGTTTTGATGTTGACATGGCTGCAGAAACACACTGAGAAATTCACATTTATTCATATAGATCACACACTGAATTCTAAGATTAAGTTATGTTGATGAATTTTTATAGAAATTTTGAAATGACCAGTTATCACTGAAGTTCTTTTGTACAATTATCCTCTCAGTTTTTCTTTTCATGAACAGCTTTTCTGTGCAAAATGTGGCATCACTGAAAGCTAGACAAGAGTTTTCCATTATTTACTTACTAGCTGAAGTACCAGTCTATGTAGTGTAAGAAGACAAGATCACAGACATGGGAAGACGAACAGACAAATGTCAAAAATTACTTTTACTTATTTCCTTTTTCAAGACCACATCTATTTTACTATCTTTGTTGGTAATTAAAAACATAAATCCACATAAAAAATATATAAATTATAGTTTTCATATTTTCTTGAGGAAAAATTTCAGAGATTTGTAAAGAGCTATATTTTTTTTTAAATCTAAGTAAGTAACACTTAAGAGATATATGAATTTAAACACTTTTATTTTTTATCAGGAATTGTTTCACATCATCAGCTTGAATTAACTATAAAGCTAATTAGTAATATTTGATTAAATGTGAATAATTATTTTATCAAAACATATGATTTTTTTTTCTTCTTTTGATGTTTGGAAATATGAATTCTGTAAGATTAGGTAGCTTTTGTAGCAACATTGCTTCCTACTGATTATTATGTGTTACAGACTTCCACTTCACAATGACAGCCCTATTCTTTTTTTTTTTTACATTAAGACCTTTCTATGGATCCAATAAGTATGTCTCCCAAATTTGGTAACTCTTTATCAAACTCTTCCCAGCTATTAATAAAGATTTATTTTTAGCCCACTATCATTTGCTTAGTTAGAGAGGTTGGAAAAAGTTCCATCTGTCAACCCAATGTGGAAGGGCAAAAAGAAATGACAATTGTTTTATATTAACCTTAATGACAAAACACCTTCAAATTTAACAGCCAGATGATTTAATATTTCAAGTTTCTCAAAAGATGGGCCATATAGCAAGAAGTTTCCTTTTTATCACAGCATAAAATAGTTGGTTTGGTTTTATGGCATATCAACCATTGTAGGTTATTTAATGCCAAATCAATTTTTATACATATAAACAATTATATTTCAAACAATTCAGTTTAGTATAAGTAGAGATTTTTTGTTTACACTCAGTTAAATGTCAAAAGAGTCCTATTTCAAACAATTCAGTTTTGCATACAAAAACAGTTCCATTTCAAGCAATTCAGTTTAGCATAAGTACACAGTTTAGTTCTATTTAACCCATAGATAGGACCCTATCAGGTGCTAACACTATGGGCCAGAGTGGACCTAGGAGTGATGGCAATGAAGGTGTACTCCGCATTCCTCAAAGCTCCAGCATTACTGGAACCTTACCATCAGATTGTTTGGTGTCATATCCAAGACATTCGTTGTGGGTGGGAATACACCAACTGCAGAGAAGCAGTCGGTGTATTCCACAGCCCCAGCCGACTGGGCAAAAAATAGTGGGGAGAGGGGGTGATTAAATACTAAAATTGATGTATTCATTCTAACTAAGTAGGCATGAATGAATATAATGATATACAGACTATAATTTATATCACATTTAAAAATAAACAGGAACTGTTAAAAAGAAAGTCCCTTTTCAGGAGATGTTATCCTTTATGTCAAGTTTTGTTCTTTAAGAGAAAAAAATTCTTTAAATAGTAATTTTAAGTTTTATGGTCTCAGATTGACAGATGTTTCCTTTAATATATCAGGTTATTGTAATGCCATGTCAAGTAATTCCTCTTTCTTTCATGGCAATGGTAATTATTTGACAGTGCCTATCTTCTCTTCAATATACATGCAACAGGTTGTATTAGATTACATGGTACCAGTAACAAGGAGTGATCTCAGACTTATTCTATTCTCATAAGATTATGGAATTTTCTACACTGATAATACAAAAGAATTATATTATCATGAGAATAGATTCACAAAAACATATGAAAATATGACAAAAATACTGTTTGTATAACACATCTATAGAAGGTAAAAAAATATTCGTAAGCATAATTGTAAATGTACCTAAAAATGCATTAAAGGTTATGAACTTTAAAGTGTTTGGTAAGTACAATTAATTTTAATAAGAATATGAAGATATAATAAAAACAGAAAAACTTGAGAACCAGGATCCATCACACACACACATACACACTCTCTCTCTCTCTCTGTATATTTTGTAACTTTTTGGAAGTTACAACTTGGTGTTTTTGAGAAGTTTTGTTCAAATTAGAAAGTAATAGAATATAATTTTCAAATAACAAATTTCTTCTTTTTTTTTTCTTTAAATGTTATGTACATTATATATTCAAGCATACACAAGGACATGTTGTGTGTGTGTGTGTGTGTGTGTGTGTGTGTGTGTGTGTGTGTGTGTGTGTGTGTGTGTGTGTGTGAGAGAGAGATAGAGAAAGATGGCCATGTCAAACTCAATAATAGATTCTGTCCATTGCTTGCAGAGAATTATTATCACAATCCAACATCAAATTAAATCAAATAACAACTTAGCAGCAAGGTAACAGTTTGAAGATAAAACCCAATGCAATAATTATGATAACCAGAGACAATTAGCCAAGAATTAATTTACTTGAAAAACATCAATTTCTACAATTCCACATCACAAACAATATTTCCATTGAAAGATTCAAAATTATATTCTTCAGCCCAATTAGAACATTTGCAGAAGCAATTCGATTAGACTTCAATTGGTTATCAAATTGGACAAATTAAAAGCTGCTTCTCTTTTATAAAAGTGAAAAATTTTTAAAAAGTAAAAAATAAATAAAAAAATAAAACATTCTGCCTGTTGTTCTTAATTTGTGGGCAAAATCTGTTGAATATATAAAATTAAGAGAAATTTTCTCCAAACAGATGAGAACTTTTTGATTAGGCAAGCTGCTTGTATCTAACACTTGTGGTCAGTTTCCCCACTGCCGGTTAAGGTGCTGCACGTTTAGGCAAAACCATGCAATTAGGATACAGGCATTAATCTTAAGGTTTCATAAATTTACATAAGCACAATTGTTTCATGTGAGAGGAAAACAATTAAAAGCATCAAAAATCATATTTGTACATCAAAAGACACATTTAATTCAAGGGTTGCACACATGAATTCAATAATTCACTTTCTTCTTGCTCTTTAGGAAAAAAAAAATCTGTTAATTCATTTTTATTTTTCCTTCTTAAATTTTTGTCCATAAATGATAAAAGGTCATGTGTTTATCCCTAGTGGCATTAAACAGAAAATTTTCCTGGTCAAAGCATACATGCTAAATAAATAAAAATAAATTTTAAGAAAATAACAGCAAGAAAAGTTCAAATTATTTTAGAATTTTGAAAACATAGTGAGTCATTTGTTTTGATTATAATCATAAATGAAATGAAATGAAAAGAGCCAGAGAAAATGTAATTAAATAATAGCCAAAGAAATATTTAAAGATTCAAGCCACATAACCGACAACCCCCCCTTCAACTTTAGGTAGACAGGGCAGGGATGTGAGGATTTATGAAAGTGATGAAGAAGAAAGAAAAGAAAAAAGCAATATATTTTTTTGAAAAATGCTTTTTTAAAAAATTAACAGAAATTCATTTTGAATTACATCTGCAAAAAATTGTGTACAAATGTTGAGGAAAAAACTCCTCAGGTTATCATCCATAATGAAACATTGATCTTTGGGGATGATTATGGCTTCACAATTAACTTAAATCTAATTGTTCAGTGAACACAAAAATTATTTCTTGCAAAATTAAAACAATTCAGTTATCATTCAAAACATTTTTTAAATCTTTAAAAGTTAAGTCATTTTTTGAAGTTATTTCTCTCTTTTTTTTTTCCTGCCACAATACCTAAATTTCAAAATTCTTGATCACAAATGAATTAAAACAATGTTCGTTCTTACATTACTATTAGTTTTATCTGATATGAAAATAAATCTTGACACTTCTTCAGATTCTTGATATTGTTAACACATTTCTGCTGATTCATTTTCAGTCATCATCAGGTTTATAATGAGAGAGAGAATAAAAAAAATACAAGAAACTTCTTTAACCCTTTTGGTGTGGAGAGCAACTCAAGTTGCCCAAATATACTTAATGCAATGCAACTTTAGTCCTCATTACATTCAAATTTTTGATCTTGTGCGACATACTTACACATATACACACACAAAAAAAAATGTCTCTAGTTTGATATACCCCAGGTCTAAAAATTAAAAAATAAAAACTTATTACTTCAAAAACTTTAGTAAAACAGTCATTTTTAGAAGTATCAGTAAATAAAAAATTCCTTCACACACTTATGCAATTTAAATCCTATTATACAAAATACAATTTTTTTTCCTTTCAACGATTTAATTGCTTTTCAGAATATATTGTTGCATTGTAATTCTGAAACTCCCAATAATTTTTTTTATTTGCAAGTTTTTATTTTATGCTCAAAAGTGCATTCCAGCATTTAAATTTGTTGTCAAATATAACACACCAAAAAGGTTTGAAAAAAAAAAAAAAAAAAAAAAAAAAAAAGGAAAGAAATAGTAGCAAAAACTGATAACTAATATATGAACTAGAACAATTCATTCCTGCAGTACTAGGTGAGCCAAGTACCTGATTTGGTATGTTACTAAATATTTTTGGTCACTTTTTTTCGCAAGGATTATACACCTTGGAAGGCCTGAAGAACGGATCATTTTGTTATATTAACATCAAGAATACAAAGTACAGGTTCACTTGTTTGAACAATTTCTGCGATGTTAATGACTCTTCACAAAGTAATAGAAAATAAATCTTAACAGTTTTTTTTATTGTGCATACATACAAAATTACTTCCCCTTTCCACTTTTTTTTCAAAAAATTCATTTTACATAATTAAAATGAAACCTTTTTTATGTTACTTGCTACATCCTTTCACTAGAGACAGTTATAATTTATACTAGCCAAAGTATGCATCTATGCTGGGTAAGAGGTCAAGACTCGGATCGAATCTGGTTATTTTACAATATTTGCTGTCAAACAGATAAGTGTTACTATAAAAGATAAATCCACATAACAGAAATTTGATTTATCAATTATATTTTTTATATTATCTTCTCCAATTAATATTGTTTTGTGAAAAATTTCAGTGTTTTCTAGAGATAATTTCTTTAAGTGAGTGAACAAAGAGATTTATTGATTTAAACGATTTTTTTCTCTCCAAACTGTTAGTCCTATGCAATGAAATTATTTTACATTTCCAGCTTGAAGAAATATCTATAAACCTAATTAGAAATGCTTAATTAAATATAATTATTTTAGTAAAACCAATAATTCCTTTTATTTTTTTCTTTTCTGTACAATTAATTATATCTCACAGCAACATGGATTTCTGCTGATTATTGTTAGAGACCTTCACTTTAGGAAAACCAACCATTCTTTTTCTACATTTTACATTAAAACTTATCCAAGTTCAATAAATAGGCATATCAAATTTGGTATCACATCAAACTTTTTCCAATTAAAGAGTTTTTATAGTCAAGAAATAAAAGATTCATTTTCATAATCATTATCTGCTAAAATGTAAATAATTTTCTAATGAGAAAATATGAAGTTACTAAATATAGAGAACCTGTTTTTCAATAAGTAGATATAATTACATCAAGATATTCACAGCTTCAAAGAATGATTTCACTGGTTCAAGGAATTTTGAACTCTTATATAATGCTGAAAAGAAATTTGTAATTTTATGTTCATTAAGACAGCTATATTATAAAAAAGAGAAATATCATTGTTAGCTATCATCACCTACCACCTATAAAATGTCTAAAAGAATACCTAAATCATTCTCTAGCTGGTCATTTGTTAGTTGGTGTCTCAATATTGTTTCCTCAGCTAAAATTAGAAAACATTTCAAATGCAACGAGAATTCAGTATAATACTGATTAGAACTAATTTATACAACATCTACACCATAATTCTGCTTATATGTCCCTTCATTTGTATGTTATACTCATCCACATACACTCTTCCCCCCCCCTCTCAATCAATTCGGATATTCTTTTACATAGATATTGCTTCTTCAGAACAAAGGGTGTTTTCAACTCTGATGGAATTGACCTGTGTTAACCCTCACTAGGTAGCAGAGTAAACAAATTACAGCATATTGGTTTGCTGAAGTCCTGACAAGCTCCAACAAAATACTGTTGAAGGCTGAAAAATAGAATAGAGCTCCGAAGATTCCTTGGTACCAGCAATATTGTTATCCACAAAATAGAATATGTAATTATATATTGATCTTGTAATTTCAGTAGAATACTAACAAATGATATATGTATTAAGTATTATATGTGTTTACCAACTCCTGCGCACAAGTAGGATGCGACACGAAGTCAATTTTTCAAACAGAGTTCAAAAGTTTGAATTCAGAATTTTCCTTCTGGTTACCATACCAAGGTTAAAGAACCCAGTCTTCCCTACCTTTTATCCATAGATGGAGGGAAAATAATTGGATTAATACATACTCCATCTGGACATTGGCCTAATGGTTAGAGTGTTCGTCAATGGCCCAGGAGACCTGGGTTCAATCCCAGGTCGAGTCATACCAAAGACTCAAAAAATGGTACTTGATGTTACCTAACTTAACACTCAGCATTATAAGGTAAGAACCAAGGTAAAGTGGAGCAATCCAGGGAAAGGAGTAGTATCCTACCCTACACCTTGGTGTAGTAGCTATCGAAAAGGGAGCCTTTGGGTCACCCTCAGCTAAGGTCGCCAACTTTACAAGGTATATTTTTGTATTATTTATAGCAAAGGCAACAATAGGTTTTATATGTAATAAAATTGAAAATCATCCTTTCTTGCTTAAATAGCTTCTTTTAATTTTTTCGTTCCTTGGAATTTTAGTGGACTCTGCAATAATTTACCAGTTAGCAATACTAATTATAATACCTGTTATACTGTATATAATTAATAATACTAGTTCTAAGCTGATTAGTAAGGTGAACTAATATTAAAACTTTACTATGAACTATATTAACCATTTCATAATCTTTTTTCATATAAAGACACTCATAGAAATAAAATGTAGACGTTTTTTTGAGGAACTCCAAGTTAAGATGGGACTAATAAAATTTATATTGAATAATAATCAAATATTTTACATCATTGAAACTTGCAAAAAAAAAAAAAAAAAAAAAAAAAAAAAATGGCCTAACCTCTTCCAAAAAGCCACAAAGCACTTGTCCTGAGTGCTGAGTACCAAGGTAAGCTGTAAGGAGTCTTCTAAGTACAGGATTGTTAATTCTTCTTCGAATAGACACCAAGCCACGGATGGCACGTGACATAAAACGTGGTTCTTTTGTAGATACAGCTTTCTCTATGTGTTTAACATGTTCTTTTATATCTGGAAAAACAAAAAAGAAAAAAAAAACTTAAAAACATACAATGAATAAAAATCATCCATAAAACTTCAATAATAAAATATGAGTAACTACTTAAAAAACAATGTAACATATACAAGTGGATTCAAAAAAATGTTAACACCTATAAAAGCACCTTTATGATATAATTTCAAACAACCACCACATGGTGGCCATCCCTGTCAACACATTCTTAGAATCTCCCACATGAGATTAAAAAAAAGGTAAATGTTTCCATGACAGTTTCTTTAAAAGCAAAACTGATATTATGGAGACCATCCAGAGAAGATTCCATAAATGCGTTAATAGAGATGGTAAACAGATGGAGACTTTAAAATAACATCAAAAGAAATCCTCTAGAAATGTTAACATATTTTTTAAACAACCTGTAGACAATCATGCAACATGGTCACACTACAAAATAATGAAAAATTCCTTTATTATAGTAACAGTAAATATGGAATTGGCTAATATGTTGCAAAAAGCTTACACCTTCAAAATTGACAGAATTTAAACCAAAGATTAATATTCATACAAATTTTAAAAGCATATTTTCAATATTTGTTTTTGTTGTATTATCAATAATCATGGTCTGAATTTTGTCAATAACATTTTATTTTACTTATATATATATATATATATATATATATATCTCATAAGGAAAAGGAACAAATACTACACTCAGATCCCAGCATGAAGGTGAAGGAGCTATACACTGATCCAAGGCAAAAGTATGATAGCGTGACATATTCATTCTATACAGACCCTACACACTGATCCTAAGCAGAAGTGTTGATCCATACATAAATAATCCTGTCATTTTGACAAGAACTGCACTAGTATAGTAATAAATAAAAATATATACTGACACTTTCCCAACAAGAAACCCTGGCAGATTTAAGTTTCTATTGGTAGAGAGTATAAGAAAAGAAAATAACATCAGTAAAAGTTAAAACATAAATCCAGAAATCCTCAGAATAATTATATGATAGTTTTGTAAGTTTTACCAATTTTTTTTTAAGTGGCCTTTAATATCAAAAAGTTTTAATGATGCCAATACACCCAAAAGAATGTTTTAAGTTACCAAACATCTTTCTTTAGATCCATCCGAATTTTGAAATACTCTTATATACCAACTTTAATCTTGATCAGAGTATATCATAATTAACTTTGATTATTTGTTGCCTGTAAGAATCCAACTTGAGATTATTTGAAAAGAAAACAATATGTTTAATAAAATTCAAACAAGGAAAAGCATGACTATAATTACATAAAACATACATATAGGTTTGGTTTCTTTATTTAATGGCATATCAACCTTTGTAGGTTATTTAATGCCAAAGCTATTCTCCTAGAAGAACAGTAGTGGTACTATTTAACCCATAGCTTGGAGGATAAGGGGGTTCGTACCTTTCCCAAGAGTATTTGCCCGAAAGTGAACGTAATAGCGTGACTGGAGTACAAACTTGCTTACTACGATTCCGCAGTCCATCGCTGTAACCATTACACCACGAGGACACCCCCCCAAAACATACATATAGATAATAATTATTTTACACATACATATTTATTAACAAAATTCACAAGTTTTGGTTTATTAATCAAAATAAATCACAAGCAATTTTTTTATGTCAGTAATTAACAATTTGTTAAGTTGTTTTTCCTTTAAAGACAGACAAACATTTTGATATAGAGCTACTAAATTTGATATTAATATCTATTGAACCCAAAGAAATGTTTTGGTTTCCATGGAGGGGAGAAGTAACACAAACAATAAACAACAATCAGAAGGAAGCCATGTTGTATCGAATTTGAATTTTCTAACTTCAAAAGAAAAAAAAATACTGAAGCATTATTCTAACAACATCAATTATCCATATTTAATTAAATATTACTAATTAGGGTTATAGTTAGTTCTTCAAGCTGTAGATGTAAAATAATTACAAAAATATTAATGCTTAGTTAAGACAAAAATCCAGACAAAAAGCAAAACTGTTTGAAATCGAATCTCAAGAATCACTCGCTACTCTATAAAATACCAATATTAACTTGATAAAATAGAAATAAAAAAATAATTGATAAATTTCCATTCCATTATGTGGATCTATATTTTACAGTACCAATTACTGTTTGTAACAAATTGGTGTAAATTTTTAATTCACAATAAAGATTGTAAAAAGGACATTGTTTAGAAAAATAAAATAAAGGACGCGAGACATTTATCTGTTAATTTTGTAACTATGATCCAAATCTTAACCTCTTACTTTATATAGGTGGGTACTTCCCTTAATGTTTTTGTCTGTTGTTTAAATTATTTTCAACTCGCATTTAAAAAATCCATTTTGTAACATAACCTACCTTTAAGATGATACAATAAAAAGGTGATCTATATAAAAGACAACTTTATATAAAAAAAATATATATATCAATATCTATGCTGATAAAGCAAATGGCAATTCTTTTCCCCAAGAGTTAAATAGGCAAAATAAAAATACATTTAGTTTCTTCATATTAATTCAGAGTAAGAATAAAGTATAAGGTTATAAATATTCTAAACAACCCATTGACTTCCTACTATAACAGCGGTCTATGATGATATTGTTACTTCTATTTAGGAAAGATCAAAGGATTCATATATATATAGGTCTCATTTTTATGGCATGAGTATACAAGTAACAAAATAACGCATAATATTGAATGTTTTTGTTGACAGATAAAAACTTAAAAAACCTTTTAGTCTCACAGGATAATGCATTTTATACACATTCTAAATTTCAATTTTCGTAAGTATAATTTTATGTAAGTGTGCAATAAGACAATAGCATAAACATAACAAAAAAAAAGATAGATAGATATATATATATATATATATATATATATATAGAGAGAGAGAGAGAGCACAATATTTTTATTAGAGTAATACATTAAAAATGTTTTAACTGAGAGAATAAAGCAATTTCTGATCAAATTTTCAGCTGAATGATAATTTTGTAGGGTCTATGTTAATGCTGAACAACCAAATTTTTGATACAATGAAAGTAAATATGAAATATTAATCAGAACCTGACTCTCCTTCATAGACAGAAGCACAAATATCATCATGAACCAAATGCAGTAGGAACTCAAGGAGTTTACAGGTCATCCACTAAGTAATTTCATGTGTCAAGTTTTTTTTTTTGCAATATTACTAGATAGTAGCATAATTATTGTATATAACCACTAAAACAAAGTGGATTCCTTTTAGGCAGAAACACTGTTAAAGCATTCATAAAACTGACACCATCAATTATTACATCAATGCCACAGAATCCATTCAAATACTTTGTTAACACTGACAAGTTGAAAAAAATACTAATAAAAAAAACCCTTAAAAAAAAAAAAATCTTCTTGCTCTATAATAATAATCTTTATTTTCTGATAAGATTTCTCTAAAGAACAAATATTAAAAAAAAAAAAAAAAAAAAAAAAGCTCTAATTACAATTTGTGATTGACAAGCAAAGAAATAGACAAAAGACGATAAGTATCTGCTTTGGTTTTTAAATAAGAAAGAGGTTTTTTTATTGCATAAGAAAGAAAAAGAAACAGACAAAAGGAATGTTGTACAAACAATCCAGCCTTCTTATTTCATTAAAAATGATTTTGTTTTGTAAGTGTCTATCAGCATTAATCAACATCACCACCATAAACCATGGCTTGCATTTATCTCAATGCACAAAACGCCTGGTGTTGTCAACAACAAGATAGCAACATAGATTGCTTATCTTTTCAACTGATCTTTTCGAAGAAAAGAAAGAGAAAAAGAAAAAAAAAATTTTTTAACTTGAAATTCAAATCAAATACAACACAGGTTTTCAAGACAAAGATTTCTAAAAAGTGAATTTTTAAAAAAATCATTAAAGAGATATATATTCAGATTTTATCAGAAAAAAAAAAAAAAAAAAAAGGCAAGTTGGTATCTGAGTAAGTTTTAAAAAAAGTGAATGTAAAGAATTTACAAATAAAAATATACATACACAATGTGTGTGTGTGTACACAGTTGTATGTAGGTGGCAGTTGCAAGATGAAAATGATAGTTGATAAAGTGAAAGACAGCAAAAGAAAAATTTTATCTTTTTAAACATTCTAAAAATAAAAATAAATCCTTCTATGAAAAGTATAGAAATCAAAATTTCAACTCCAGAATTTCTTTTTGCCGATGCAAATAAGAATTGAATGCAACTAAAATCTTTATTGATCAAAGAGAGACATTCAAGAGTAGAGATTCTTTTGTAAGCAATCTGCAATTTAGTGTGTGCATGCTAGTGACATTTTTAAATAGAAATGTTGTGAAAATATCTGATAAGTGAATGAGGACCTGCATGCTGTAACACTACCATCCTTTAATGCCTATCCTTAATATAATGAAAATAATTTAAGGACTTTAGGACATTTAATTAAAAAAATAATAATTTCATTTTTGTCGTAGTTTTTATAGCAATCAGTATTAGAGAACTATTTCAAAAACTGCATTTGTCATATGCCTTCAGAGAACAACATTTAAATTAATTTTGTTGTACCCAATATATTCAAGATTGTTGATTATCTGAGCTTTATCAGAATTACTTTCTGATAACTCTAGGTTGCTATGAGAGACAGTGCCCATATACAAGAAAAAACACTTGAAAAAACATCTTTTTTCCAGCTAGCATAGAGAGGAAAGACATCTATTTCAGTCCAATAATCAGACACCCTATCCCCAGGCATAAACCTTGCAATGTTAAACATTACTTCTAAACCAAGTCAATTCCACTTCAAAATATATCATAGAATGCTGGTAATCAGTAAAGTTCTTTGACCTCATCAAATTCTCTTTAACATTCTTGCCTTGCAACTAAAGCACTTGATCACTTTCACACAAAACTCAAAGATGACATTATGAATGCTGTCATATCTTCTAATAGACATTTCATTACAAATATATCATCGAAATTAAATGGTCATGACAACAGAAATTTTTCCTAAGTTACCAGGACAATATTTTGTTTCTATTCTATATACATACACACAAATTTTACATGTACCTTCATTCATGTATAGCTATAAATTTGTTATATAAAGTGATAATTCCTGTAATTTTTATTGCTTTCATCTACACCATACCAAATTCACTGCAGTAACCAAAAATACCTAACAATAAACAACCTCTTTAAAACATTTACAGTGTTTCTTATGAAATTTTCCATTTTAGGAGGTGCCCATGGTGTAATGGTTATCGTCGTAGGAAATGGACACGGCGACACAAGTTCAAATCCTGAACGAGATTGATTGCATTTCACATAGCACTAATACCCTTGGGAAAGGTATGAATCCAATTATTCTCCCTCCAGCTATGGGTAAATAGTAGGACAGACTGGGTTCTTCAGCCTTGGTGAGGAAACTAGTCTAGGAGAAGGAATACTCTGTATTTAAACCTGTCAAACTCCGCTTAAAAATTGACCTTGTGTTATATCCTGCCCGAGCGGAGGGGTTGGTAAATATGATAATGAAATTTTCCAAGATATTGCTAACCCAACCATAGATACTCAATAATGGTAATCTAACAATAGATTCTATGAAATAAAAAGTGGTACTTCAGACATCCACAGGTTGGGCGGGTTTCGATCCTAGCTTCAAGCGTCTTACATGTCTAGCCACACTGAAGAGTTGTGATACAACATTAGGACAAATGAGATGAAAATTACTAAAAACATGAGAAGAATGAATCAAAATTTGTGATTAAGATCAATGAAATAATTGAAAAAGTTACAATACCCACCACTGACAACACTTTGCATACTACTGGAATTCCACAAAAGTTTCAATTTGCTTGGAAAATTATTTAGATATTATAACTAGATAAAGTTATTTTTCATTTCATTTCATTTTTTATTTTAAACTGAAAAAAGTAAAAAAAATTGCAAATTATCTTATGTTTTTCTTTCATGTTTTTTTAAAAAGCGACCTCATATTTTCTTAAAATTAAGATTTTATGTAGAGGTGTAAAATGTATATGTAATGTGCAACATGTGACATACACCAGATGTACAAATACATATGGCATGCAGTATGTGAATGACCAAAACATACAAGAATCTTATGATACACACAGATATATAACACTACACAAGTTTGTGTGCAGTATAATCTAGTTAATAGGCTCACATCCATTAATCAAGCCAAATCTTTAAATTATAACTACAATTGTTCTAATTTCTATTACTTATGAAAGTCATTTAAATGGGCCAGTATGGGCAAATCTAAATAACATTTCAGTTGATCAATAACTTATGACTAAGCCTCAATCATGCAATATCTTTTGCATATTAAGACATAAGTACACATCTCATAAAACAAAAAATGTGTCAATTGTGAAGATTTTGTATCAGGTGGTGATGGGTAGATTATCATGATTTTAGATAATTAATTTTGTATATACATTATATTTGTTTCTGATTTTATCCTCTGTGCAGCAAACTAGTCAGTTGGGGATTGACGGTGAGAAAAGCAGCACCATCAGGCAATTCACTCCAACAGAAATTTGGAAATGGCAGGCTGTACAATTGGCATTCACACCAGAAGCCCCAAATTGAAGAATTCAGTGCATTTGGGTGCCAATTCATATTCATTTTGATGAAAACCAAACACCCAATCCAAATCAAGGTGTTTGGGATGATCTCTAGCAATGCCTCCATTCATATTTCCACATAGACTCAATACAGAGGCCTACATCAAATGCCAGGAGGAAATGGTGCTGTCTTGGATCAAGACGATGGTTGCTGGAAGACTAATGTTTGGCAGCAGGACTCTCCACCATGCCACACAAGCAGACCTCAGTCTTAGCAGTCAAGATATTTCTGCAACCATTTCACTTTTAACATCTGGCTACCTAACTTCCTAGATTGCAATCCCATTGATTATATGTGCAGTGCAGCTGAGCAAAAGACAAAAAAAAATCTGTGCAACACCAAAAATGAACTGAAGGCAAGGATAATGGCAGCATTTACCAATTTAAACAAAGAGACTATCAGAAAGGTTTGCAAGAGATTTCAAAGTCATCTGGAGTCTGTTGTTGAAGCTAATAGCAATTCTTTTGAAAACATTTAATCTATAGTATTTCAAGATAATCTGATAAAGTAAGATGTCAATGTTATTTTTATTTTGCCATAATTCAGATGTCAATTCACCATCACACTCCGTACACTACATCCTCTGAAAAATCGAAAACAAAATTAACAGATAGTATCTTCAACCTTTGAGGAAGAAGAAATGGAAGTTTTAATCTCATAGACAGCACAATTTCTAGCCATTAACTGGAAAGTAAGTGTTCCAACAATCCAGAACTATTTTGTTCCTTGTAATCTAAACATTCTAACAAACAAGCCTGATATGTCAATTAATGAGAATTAAGCCATTTTAAAAGGTACAAATAAGAAACTGCATGCATTCATAACAGTTTACAGTACCACAATGAGAATGAAAACTGTAAAAAAAAGATTTATTGAACAAATTGCAACAAAATCTCAAAAATATCAGAAGACCAGAAAGATACGTAGAATGACACACCTAAATATAAACAAGTAACCTGGAAGCAATGAAACAGGTAGATGGATCTTATTCTGTATAAGAAAATACTCATGGTAGCCCATTAATTTCACTAGGTCCCTGAAGTGACTTAACAGACAACAGAGAAAACTCTTAACTCTTAATATAGTCTGCACTTACTAAATTCTTCAAATGTCAATGATCATTGAAGATTACAATAAATCAGCCTAAAAAATGAGATGCTTTTAAAAATTTTATTCTAAAAATGGTACATGTTCTGTTCAATTCATACTTTAAACAAAAACTGAAAATGCATTTTACATGTTCCTTTGCATAAGTGGGTCCGTTTCTAATTGAACTAATTAAACTGATTAAATAGAATCTTAGATATCATCAAGTCAAGCTGATAGAACAGAGTTCCAAAATGGTGTATCACCCATTGTCCTGGGTAGGTCCTCTAGACCGCATCCCATGTCAGAGCTGATGTCAGTCCCTGCTGATTGGCCAATACTGGTTTGTCCATGTGTAGGAGTTCATAAGAGAATGTCACTTATGAGTTTGTCCTTACTTCTCCAGCAGTGTCCAATATGTCTTACTCATCTGACTTGGATGGTTTGTGAGATGGGAGGCAAGTGGCCGTACAGCTGCTGTTTTGTGGGGTTCTGCTTCCAGGATTTGTTCAAAACAGCACATAGAATTCTTGTGTAGTTCTCATCTAGCTTTTTTTCCATGCATTTCTTTAGCCTCCAGGTGATGCATCCATACAGTAGTATTGACACAATCACAGCTTGGAAGAAATCCCATTTTATCAAGGTCAATTTTGTAAGCAGAGTTTGACAGGTTTGAATTCAGAGTTTTCCTTCTCCTAGACTAGTTGCCTCACCAAGGCTGAAGAACATAGTCTGCCCTACTATTTACCCATAGATGGAGGGAGAATAATTGGATTCATACCTTTCCCAAGGGTATTAGTGCTATGTGAAATGTAATGAATCTCGTCCAGGATTTGTACTCGTGTTGCCGTGTCCACTTCCTGCGACGATAACCATTACACCACGGGCACTTCCCATTTTATTTAATCAGAGAGATCAGATTTCCACCTGATTAATAAATCTCAAGTGCAGTCTACATCCTCCCTATGCATATGTTGATAAAGCTTTCAGTAGATGAGATATTGCAGCTGATGTTATTCATGATGAATCTCTTTTCAGGACTATAGGCAAATAGAATCAAAAGTTTTATGCCATCAAATTTGACTATTCAATGTGGAATCATACTACCTGTCTCATAATGGATGTTATATTTTGTATATGAAATTTATATATAATGGTAACAATTATTATAGGAAAGAAGTAATACTTCAATATACAAGTCTTACATCTTACAACTACAATAAAGCAAACAGTTTAATCTTGGCATTAATAGCTTTTCAAAATTTAACATTATCATTAAATGGCTTTCAGTAGCCTTTGCTGCTTTATAACAAAAACTAACTATTATACACACAAAAAAGTTAGGTCTATCTATATATTACTAAAAATTTCATTATGTTTGTGTGGGTGTGTATGTGTATATATATATATATATATATATATATATAAAACCACAATCCAAGAAAAATAACACGACACATCAATATTTTTACTGAAACAATACTTAAAATTCTCCAGCTTAATGAATAAAGCAACTTTACATCTAATCTGTAACTGAATAACTTTATTTGTGCTAAAAATCATTTTTTAATCAACCAAATTCTCCATATAAGAAAGATAATTATGAAATGCTAAAATCATTCACTTCTCCCAAAATAGAAGCATCAATATAATCACTGTTACATTGAAAACCCAATAGGTTCACCAGTCATCAAGTACAATGCACCGCCCAGTCAGCTCAGGCCGTAGAATATGCTGATAGCACTTCTGCAGAGGTGTATCCCCACCTCTGCCATGTGTTCAGGATATGACACTAAACCATCTGATGGTGAGTGCCTAGTCTTGGAGCTTTGGGGAATGTGGAGTACTGCTTTATTACCACTACTCCCAGGTCTACTTTAACCTGGAGTGATAGTACCTATAGGTCAAATAGAACTATTTAATCATTTATTAAACTTGAAACAATTAACTGTATGCAGACAAATGAGTTCTGGCTCATTTGAAAATAATATCATCTACAAACTATTTGTTTACAAAACACATATTTAATATGTATGTATAAATAGAATATAGCATTAAATAACCTATAAGAGTCGATATGCCATAATACACAACCAGCCAACAAGTAAATTACAATACTACAGTTATTTTTTTAGTATTTATATCATAAATCAAGTGGTGTAATGGTTATCGTTGTAGGAAATGGACACAGCGACACGAGTTCAAAACCTGGACAAGACTGATTGCATTTCACATAGCTCTAATACCCTTGGGAAAGGTATGAAGCCAACTATTCTCCCTCCAGCTATGGGTAAATAGCAGGGCAGACTGGGTTCTTCAGCCTTGGTGAGGCAACTAGTCTAGGAGAAGGAATACTCTGAATTCAAACCTGTTAAACTCCGCTTAAAAAATTGACCTTGTGTCATATCCTACCTGAGCGGAGTGGTTGGTAAATATGATAAATTAAGATCTCATATTTAATTTGACAAAGAAGAAAGAAAGAAGACTATACACATTTTTTTCAATATCAACCTGCAAAGTTTCACATTTGTAGCAGTTACCAAAGAAAGATTATACAGATTTCTTCATCCAATTAATGCATAACAGCATGAGATAAAAAGAATTTTAAATGAAAATAAGAAAATACATGTTAATCTTGATATATTAGTTAAAATCATTCAAGTAAAAAATACAAAAGTGAATTTACAAGAGTGAAAAATCAATGTGAAATTTTCATTTTCACAAAAAATATTTCAACAAAAATTCATGAAATATGATGAAATAAAAAATAAAAGCGCTTTTTTTAAAGCACTATATTCTCATGTTCACTCAATAGTAAAGAAAAATGCTGGAGTAAAATTATGATGATTCAAAGAAGGAGTAATAATAAAAAAAAGTTATTGATAAGCTTTTGCTTTTTTTTTTTTGGAAGACAATTCTAATTTCTTTAAAGAAAGGTATAATCAGAGTGAAACTAACTGCCAGGGGAAGCCAGTGGGCAATGATTAATATAACAAATAGAGTAGTGGTTGTAGAAGTCACTGCTCTAACGTGCAACAAGAATAACAACACTTACTGGCTCAGCAGCCCCAGCTAGCGTCCAGCTGGTAGACAAAAAATAAAACAGGCAGTAACTTAATACTAAGCCCATAACATGATTGAAGCAAGCCGATATATATATATATATATATATATACACACTAATATACCCATTCACTGGGTCAGCAACCAATCACTGTCCAGAGAATGGACTTATCCACTTTGCAAATAATGGAATGCCCCAATGTCCATATAATCTCACTTCAACTCATAACTCATCACTTTTATGCAAATGAGTGCTGACTCATAGCTACTGAGCTTTAGAAAAGAATACTAACAGTGGTAAGAGAAATATATCTTATTTTGTGACTATATTTATTTTATCAATGCAATGTTTAAATGAAATTTTATATATTTTCATTTTACATTGCTCCAATGCAAAGATCAGAAATGATCAACAAGGCAATTTCACCAATCACTCATCACCTATGAAGAAAACAGCAAGGCAGTCAACTAACCACTGTGAAATTGGACCTGGAATTCATGTCCTGCATACACTTATCCAGTGTCCATTGATAGAACCATGAATAAATGGACATCATGGAGCATGGCAATCCAAGACATAGTCAATTCAATGTGAACAGGCAGCTTAATCCACCCACATCAGGTGAATGCTGTCACATACACAATACAAGGACCTAACAACGTTACTAAAATTCTAATCATATATATATATAAAGTAAAGAGGGCGACCTGAAAGCTCCCTTTTCAATACCTACTACACCGAGGTGTAGGGAAGGGCACTACTCCTTTCCCTGAATAGCTCCACTTTACCCTTGATATGTACCTTATAATGCAGAGTCCAAAGAGGTATCAAGTACCATTTTTAAAGTCTTTGTTATGACCCGACCTGGAATTGAACCCCAGTCTCCTGGACCATTGGCGAACACTCTACACACTAGGCCAATATATATATAAAACCATATTCCAGCACAAATACTACATTATGTGAAGATTTTCATCATTAATACATTTAAAATGCCTTAACTGAAAAAATAAACTACTTACAGTCCAATTTCCAAGTGAATGATAATTTTGTAGTCATCATTCATATAGAACATCATTTTTTTTTTAATCATTCAAATGATAAATATATAATGGAGATAATTTCATTAAAATCTGTCAATTCTTTCTAAAATATTAAGTTGTTCAGAAAATAATATCCAATTTTAGAATAGATTTTTATTCCTGGATCAACGAATTTAAACTGTGTTTTAATCAGTCGAAAAATGATCCCTGAACATCTATGCATTTCTGACATCAATTAACAAGGTCATTTACGCCTGTGTGATTAAACTCTAAAAGGTTTTTAATGCCAAGAAATCTTTAAATATAGTTTCTCTTTCTCTTTTGGAACAGAATAATTTTGGGTGTAAAAAAATGTCCAGATGCTTGAAAAAATGGCAGTCAGTAGATGAGAGATAAAGGGAATATGGTAGATGAGGCAAAGTCTGATATCCCAAGACAAAGAGTTTTTGAAATGTCATCATGGCAACATGTGGCCAAGCATTGTCATGAAACAAAATTATTATCAAACTCATACCAAAAAAGTAAATGTATCACTTGTTCTTTTTTATACAACTACTACTAAAATAATCTTAGAATGGAATTTAAACAGTTGATACTAAAATCAGACAGTATTTTCCAAACAACTTAATAGAAATATCAATATCATTATGGACCAATAATAATGGAAACTTAACAGGTTTACAAGTAATCAAACTGTAAAATACAATTTTATATACAAAAATAATGTTTAAATTTCTGAGATGAAGTCTAATAATTTTTATCACTTAGAACATTTGGACTATTGTCTTCATCTTCATTGCTATACTCACATTTTGGCCAATATATCCTTCAGCCTTCTTCAAGTGATTCATGTCGAACTCGGGAATATACACAGAACCTCAAAATACTACAGGTAAAATAACAAAGAACACTTACTACAGCTTAAAACTTATACCCAGTCAAAGTCAAGGGAATTAGAACAATCTACCCCCATGGATTAAATAAAGGATTCTGTTTGAGATTCTGTGTAGGCGCCCAAGTTCAACATGAAACACCAAAAGAAAGTCAAAGGACATATCAACCAAAACATTGTATGACAATGAAGATGAAGACAATAGTCCGAATATTCTAAATGATAAAAAAATAAATAAATGAATAAAAATAACATTTACATTTTTGTTTTTTGTGGCCCTAGTATGGATCTTGATAAAGCACTATTACAAAAGTGCTTTCAAAGAGACAAAAAAATTAAATCTGTTACACAGTATATTGCAATGAATGCAATAAATACAGTGGAGTAAATTTTATCATAAAATATATTCTCAACCAAATGAGAATCCATACATTATTTGGTTTTCCATAGCAATTAGTCTAACTGGTATAATCACCCAAAGAAACAAATATAGAAATAACAAGCATAGAAACTATAACAATACACATATTGACAGTGGATTATTGTGACCACACAGGAAATGATCAACGAGTCAATATTTTTAAAATGAATGACAATGTTTTACTGCAAGACAACAACTGAAAAACACTTTTCACTAAGTTTTAACAGGAAGACTTTCAGAAATGAACATTCCAACAACTTATTTTTTAATCAATTTTCCATCAATAATCAAAAGGCATTATTGAGTACAAGCAAGCTTTTTAAGAGCAGTCACTGGATTTGTTTAAAGTTTGAATGAATAATCTATACAAATGTATAAATATTCTGTTTGGAATCATTGGAAAAAGTGTTTTATGATTTTTTTTTCTCTTTTGTAATTATTAAATCTATAACAATTCTTCTTCTTCAGAGGGGAAGTGACTTATATTTAGTTTTGATTTCATAGAAAGAGCAATTTTCATAACCATTTTATTCTATTGAACATGCAAAGCAAATAAATATTTTTAAAACTGTAGCATAGATTTCTACATAAAGACTTTTAGCCCTTTTTTTCCCATAAGTATCAGGAGGAATTTTCAAATATTAAAAAAATATATATATATATTTTTGAGATTACATTGTCAGAAAATTAAATTGCAACTCAGAAGCACAATTGACAATTTTGATGTGGGTACATGCTAAAGACTAGTAGATATTCAGATAAAATGGTCAAAGTCTTCAGCCATCTTGCATTATTGTGACATCTGGTATTATAAATGTATTCTTTATTTTGGAACCTGTGCATGTATTAATCTGTATATGTTATCATTTACATTACCTGTAAGGTTAATCATGAGTAAATTAAACCCATTCAAGGAGTTTTAACTTTATTTTCCATCAGTGTGTGTGTGTATATATATATATATATATATAGCGAGAGAGATATTAAAAATCAGTGATAAAAAAATTACCTACAGGCTCTTATTGCTATTAGTGATTTATGCCTTTATATCTATAACAAAGAAAATTTAGAATATACATATATTGAATATAAATATTCAAATATAAACATATAGAAAACATAACATAAAATCCAGATCAAATACTTGTGAGTAAATCTAATCTCATTTATTTTTCTCAGCTATTATCACATTTTTTGTAGATTTTTGGCCATTCAATTAATTTTGTAGCTAAGTTTAAACATCATTGATATACCAGAAATGATTTGGACAATTGTACTTTTTCTTTATGGCGTTAATATTACATTAAGCAATTGGACAAACAAGTGACTGTAGCTTGCTGTCACTTATCCTCGACCAGTTATCAGAAAAAAAAATCTCCTTCATTAAAGTAGCTATCTCAAATCAATGGGATGCTGTAATATGGTTTCTCCTAATTTACTGCTGAAGTGATTGCTTCTTTAAAATGTCATTGGAAGATTTTGTTTAGATATCAAATATTAATCTCTTTATTTTGCAATGCTTGATGTGAAGTTTTTTTTTTAAATTCTCAAAGTAACCATCTCAAACCACTGCTATATGTTTTGTTATTTCTTTATTATTCACTGTCCACGTGGTTGTTATTATAAAGAGCATCTTATCAACCTATTTCAATGTTTTTCCCCTATAATAATTAACAGCCTATCAATTTTACCAAAGGAAAAGACAAAACAATCCTTCATCACTTTCTTTCATTTAAATGAAATAGTGCCTATACATGAAACACTAGTTTAATTATTTCTAGTGTTATATCATGGGAGATATAAATAAGAAAGTTATGGTAAAGCGGTACTAGGTCTCAAGTTGTAAATCAGTCTTAACAGCGTCTGACAGAAGTCAAAACCGTGAGCCTTGAATCTATGAATGGACTACCTTTTATATCGGTTATTCTGTCAACCGCAGGGGAGATAGGTCATTCCATCACAACATCTAGTTTCAAATTGTTTTTACGATAATTTTTTGCTTATTATTAACAGAGAAAAAAATGTAAACATCCAATGAGGAAAAACAATAATAGAAAACTAGCTGTATATAAATATTTGTTTCTGTCATATGAAGTATCTTGGTCAACCTATTAACTTTTCAGCCAACCTTTATATTTGCCATGTAAACAAACTAGGACATTCCTATTGTAGAAAGTTTTTTTTAAAGGGAAAATGCGTGCATCTAAAATTTCAGAGAATTGTTTAATCTATTCCCTTACAACTGACATTAATTAATTTTCCTCCACTCAACATGACAACTCTGTTAACAAGACTTAGAATAACCTTTATTTGAAAATCTAAAATATATATATAAATACTTTTAGTTTTTGGAACAGAGTCCCAAGAAATAGGGCTTGGAATAAGCAGATTGCATCCTCTACAGAGAGGTAAGAACCCTCTCTGAAAAAAAATAAAAAAAACAAAAAAAAAAAAAATAGGTGCCCTGAGAAGGACATTAAACTACATCTGGCAGTGAGGCTTTAGTTCTGGAGTCAGAAAAGTGTCGAGTACCTCTTCATTGCCATTACTCCCAGGTTCACTCTGACCTGGAGTGGTAGTATCTGTTAGGGTTCCATCAATGGGTCAAATAGATCTGTTTAAAAATTATTTGTATTCATTAGGACTATGTACAAAAAAAATCTCTTAAGAGACAACAACACAAAAAATGTAAATATGGAAGTAGAATGAACACAATTCTTCAAGGCATAAAATAACCCTAAATGGAGTTATATGCCTTAATCTAAAATTATTTTTTATTTAAAACTAAACTAATTGCAAAAAATGTAAAGAAATAAAATTCATCTCAAGATGTTCTTTGGAGCCAACTAAAAACAACCCATAATTGTAAAAATAAATAAATTAAAATGAACTTTTCTATGAATAAATCTTTTCTCAAAAGATAATTTTAAAAAAAAAATCATCAATAGTTCTGTGGCTATTCAGATATTATTTAACACAAAAAAGCAAAACTACCATCTAATTAAGTTTTTGGTTTGGTTTGCTTTTATGGCATATCAACCAATGTAAGTCATTCAATGCCAAATTCATTTTTATACATATAAACAGTTCTATTTCAAACAACTCAGGTTCACATATGTACACAGTTAAAATGTCATAAACAGTTATATTTCACACAATTCAGTTTAGCATAAGTACAGTTTTTTGTTTATATACAGTTAAATTTAAAAAACAGTTCTATTTCAAACAATTCAGTTTAGCATTAGTACACAGTTTAGTTCTATTTGACCCATAGATAGGACTATCAGGTGCTACTACTCTGAGCCAGAGTGGACCTGGGAGCGATGACAATAAAGGGGTGCTCAGCATTACTGGAGCCTCACCATCAGATTGTTTAGTGTCATATCTAGGACATTCATTGTAGGGTAGTCTTAACCCTATGCAGAGATGCAATCAGTGTATTCTACAGTCCCAGCCGGCTGGGCCCATTTAATTAAGTTAAAGAAAGAATTGATTTCAACTTGGACAATGATTTTAACCACCAATCATGCAGTGCTAACATTACCATCTATGACTAAGTACTGCTTAACAAGTTCTCATATTGATTCAAATTTACAGTTTGAAAACTTTTTGCCTACCATTATCTTTTGTTCTCGTCAAAATAAAAAAATAACTCCTACACCATTTCATTTGAAAACTTTACAAAATCATCTCCATTCACATTTAGGCCTAAACGTTCATTGGCTATGGAAAAAAACAGATTTGTGTGTATATGATCAGTTTGCTGAAGCTAAAGTTACCTCTCCAGTTTTTTGTTTCCAAGCAACACCAGGAACTTCTGTAAGAAACAGATTTTTATAGAAAGAGTGAAGCACATGACCTATGTCTAATATACAAATGTTTTACTATCAACAAATCTATTCAATAAGTTCTAGTTCTGTCTCTAATGAATTAGCATGCAGAAACTTGCAAGGATAATTCATAAATTTTAATCAAATCAGAAGCAGAAAAAAAATGAAATTATCTCCAGTAATTCATTACAATGAAATTCCTTATTTCACAGCATCAAAGTCAAAAGGAAGTAAATACTGCAGTACCTTAATTTTTGTCATTTCGATCTATCATGTTTTCAAGTTGTGTCAAAGATTTGAAGCAATTATTTTATTATAAATTATTTTAATTTTCTTTTATTGTACCAGCCTGGAATGAATTAATTGAAATTACATCAATTTAAATAAGAAAAAGTGTCTAGATTTGCATCAGTTTTGATGCACAACGCCCTCTCAGAAACCAATTAATGACCTAAGTTAGGCATTATTATATTTATATTGGTTGGACAAAAGAAAATTTCATATGTAAATGCATTAATGGCAGGTTGATTTTACAGTATATCAATCCTTTATCTAAATTTCCTAGTTAAAGCTTGATAATTATTACTTAGAATATTCAGACTATTGACCTCATCATTATTGCTATACTCACATTTCAACCGATATATCCTTCAATAGGTCAATAGAGCAAATATTCTAAGTAATAACGTGTCAATCTTTGTTGTCTTTTTTTCTTTTTCAAGCAATTATGTGGTTTCAATGAATTAATTTCATTAATCATTTTGAAACAATCATAGCTTCAATGAACTATTCTTAATACAAAGAATTTGCTCACAATTATGTAGTTTCAAGTATTCATATCTAATAAAAATAATTTTCTATTTGACTCATAGATGGGATCCCAACAGATAATACCACTCTGAGTCAAAGTGAACCTAGAACAAAGAGATGACAACCACACTCTCCAGAGCTTCAGAACTATAGTGTCATCACTGGATTTAATTTAACTTTATACCCAGAACGTGTGCATGAATTAAATAATTGCAACCATTATATTAATATAATAATGGAAAATTTACAAATATGAACATTTAAGTATGATATATTGTATATTCAAATATTAATATAATGCAATCATGTCAAAACCAGGTAAATTTGCTATAATTAACATTTGTGCTTCAAAGAGTATCCTGCAGCATGTCTCTTTTATAGTAGAAACAGTGTTTTGGCATGTGAAGGAAGGAAACTGGACATTCAAAATCAGTAAACAGCTTTCCTTTGACCAGGCCATAAAGGTCATCAGCAAAATAAAAGATTGACAAATCTTAATAGCTATTGTTCACAGATTGTGTTATAACTAAATTCTTTTGCTCAGCTATTCCTTCAGAAAAGTTTCTAAGAGATAAAAAAGAATATACTACAGGTTTCATATATAATAAATTTAGAATTTTTAGGTCAGGGAATCCTGTAAACCAATACAACCTGTCATATATTAATTAGCAAGATGATGGACATTGCCAAGTTGCTTAAACTATCATTGCCCAGAGAGATACCTGAAAGGGAATTACTTGACATGGTGTAGTAGATACAGCCTATCTCCCCAACTTAAGCAGCATAAGATTGCTTGTGCTGTGCACAGGGAAGTCAATTGGTACAAACTACACATTTCTTGCAAAACATTGGATTTCAATGAGCCACCAACTGCCATAAAATTAGATAGTTGTGTGTGTGCCAGGCACTTCTGTAGAAGAAGACATCAGAGAAACAGTGCATAAATGCCATAGCAATTCAATCATAGTCCATTCTTGTTTTCACCACTATCAGCTACATTGAAATAATACTGATCTAATAAAAAATTTTCCTCATTATTATCATATTTACCAACCCCTCCGCTCGGGTAGGATATAACACAAGGTCAATTTTTTAAGCGGAGTTTAACAGGTTTGAATTCAGAGTTTTCCTTCGCCAAGACTAGTTGCCTCACCAAGACTGAAGAACCTAGTCTGCCCTACTATTTACCCATAGCTGGAGGGAGAATAATTGATTCATACCTTTCCCAGGGGTATTAGTGCTATGTGAAATGCAATCAGTCTCGTCCAGGATTTGAACTCGTGTTGCCATGTCCATTTCCTACGATGATAACCATTACACCACGGGCACCTCATTTTCTTCATTATTACATATGTAGCAGCCATGAGTCAGTCTTTTACATCTACTGCTTCTTCGAAGACATGGTAGAGCTGGCTTGCTTACTTCTGAAGGCAGTCCTATTATGACCTGCTGACTTTCATTGTCATCACTGATATTCAAATAATTAAGATCATGATCAATAAGAGTGGTCATCTTCATCATCCATCTTTTGGCGTAACAGCAATCCACTTTATAGATTTGTGGGATCATTCAACAATGTCATTTCCAGATGGTACAGATGCACATCAGAAATGCAGGCAGACATCTCAACTTTCAGCAAACAATAAAGCTCTTAAACCCCCATGTCAATGTTAGTCAGGATCTCTTCAGGCAGGCTCTTCTCAAGAGTTGAGACATTGGATTACAGCACCAGAATCCTCTTGATGCAGAAGTCGCCAAATAGTAAACAGTCAGAGTCAGATAGTAAGTATTCCAATAGTTGGTGACATCCATGCCTAACTGCTAACCAAATATTTGCCAAGTCTCATTTCCCCCTTCTGCCACTGAATCAGCACTTGGCCAACACATTCATGACAGAACCTAATCGTGAATCTTATGGTCATTTTGGTCATGTAAAGAGTGATCTTCCAGACAAAGTTGTCTGTTTTATTCCAGGGTGCCCACTGAGTAAATGTATTCATTGCATTTGGCTCTGCTCCATGATAGCACTGGCAAATGTCTGCAACACAAGCTCTACCTCATTTCTTATTGCCTCCAGCCATCTTTGTGGGACTCTGGTAATACTATCCACTTTGTTCTGATTCAACCTAACAAGTGCAACACCCACCACCAACACTTACAACCTGACCATTTCCAAGCTGTCTTCTGATGAACACTTCATTTACAGCCTTAGTGCTCACTCTGGTTTTGCAAGTCAATCTGTTGGTGAGCCATTGATAGACACAGAGGGAATCAGTCTAAGTGTAGAGACTTTGCTACCCAGTGTAAAGTTAAGTTCAACCCTTTTATGATCACATCCAGCTCTGCAAGGTTGATGTGTTGTGTCTCTGATTGGATCGTGGCTGCAACTAGCAAGTGTTCTCAATGGCAGGCCCATGCAATTCAAGCAAGATACCTGTGACCAAGGAACTTGCATCAACTCATACATCAAGTTCATTCACTTTTGCACAGCTGCTTGCAGTCAGTTGTACACCAGATTTCCAATTAGCTTCCTGCAAACAACACCTTCCTCCTGGTGATCATTTCAGGGAAATCTCTCCAGACAGCCAAGACAAATATCTGGACTCTCATCAATGTACATTGAGGTCACCTTCTTGATTTGATCATACAGCAATATGGCTGGGTACAACATTCAAAAGAAATCGTAAACTCATCAAGCAGTACCTTCTGCCTCAGAAGACAATAGTCTGATAGGACTAAAGTAGTTCATTGATTTGCACTTGGAGATATGTGAATCAGAGATCCAGAAATGCAACATTAAGTACTGTCACAAATATCAGTGACTGTAGTGTACATATCGATATGGAGGTTGATCTTCCTGTGATGGATTACATACTTTTGATTTGTTCTTTTACACAATAGCCATTAGCGGAAGTAGCCCTCTTCAGGAATCCAAGCTACTGCTTATCATGAGGAATAAGCCAGCCCTTCTCGATCCATTAGTCTACCTACTCATACACTCTTCTGACTTTTGCTGGCATGGAATATTGTGACACAGTTTTGCAATTGCCAAATGCTTTACATTCTACCCATTTCCATAATGCAGTCCATTCATTTCATTGCCAATTGAACTTCACTTGAAAATCAGGTCCCTTGATGAAGAGCGCTGCAGCTGCTATATAAGCAGAAGCTTGCTCATGTGGAAATTGTACTTCCCCTGACCTTGAAATAGACACTCCACCAAGAGCATCAATTGCATTTATCCCCAACAGGCGGTTGAATCCAAGTGGATCTACTGCCATCACAACCGCCCTTCCATTTCACAGTCAGAGGCAGATGGACCCAATTCCATTGGCAATCGTAATCACATCAATGCACTGTTTCTGCCACATCTGGTACATCTTCTGGCTCAATATGATACTTGAGCATCTGAAATCAACCAACACAACGTCTCCCATATACATCAAGTTTCTCCATTAGCAGTGCCAAGTTTACCTCTTGTCTGAGGAAGAAGATGACACATAGCTGTTGATCTATGATCCCTTTTGTCATGAAAAATGTGGCCAAGCTCTTGATATTGGGAGCAATGCGTGCCACCCTTCCGATGTTTAGAGCCTCAAGCTTTCAGTCTGCCCTGCCAAACAAGACAACCCTGGGCTACATGGTTGAGTCCATCACATTTGTAGTACCTCATCCTGGCCTTTTTCAGTTGGCCTCATCTGCTACACACTGGCTCCATAGCCACTGTAATTAACATGAACCCAAGAGGGTTATCTTTCAATATAGCTCTTACTCTGACTAGAAACAGGGAAATATCCATCTCTTCCATTCAGGAAGAGGCACATAGCAGCTGCCAGGCATGATCAGGCAGCCCATGGATGAAGATGGCTTTAGGTTTTTACTTAATGATACTATCAAATGGCATGAAAAACTTCCACAGGTCCACCAAGAAGATATCAACGATTTCCCCTGGGTGCAAGTGGTGTACCACAAATTGCACATATACTGCATGGGAATTCATGGCAAATGCTGTAAAAAGTGCATCCTTTATGGAACCAAAATCCCTCTTTCTCGTATCATTTAATTGTTCATAAACTGCAAATGCATAGCCCATCAAACACATGGGAATCATAGAATTCTATTCTCTTTACCATGCATAGCCAACATACTAACTCAGCTTTTTCAATCCATTCAGTAATGAATTGACTGGGGTCTGTGCCTCTGAACTCCAGTATCAGCTTCAGATCAATCTTATCTGCCATTATAAGCCAAAGTAGCTGGCAGATTTTTTTGTTAGATAAGTATTACTTTAATATAGATGATAGGGGTGAAAACAAGAATGAACTATGATTGAAATAGTACTGATCTAACAAAAAAAACATAAATGGCACTCTGGTAACCTTATAAGAAATATCAATCCATTCAAATTAGAATTTTAAGACAAATCAAGATAGATAAAACAAAAAAGTTACCATGGGTTAACTGTTAAACTTATAATAGACATTCATTTAGTGTACGCTCCAAAAATACATACATCAAGTAAGATTAGTTAATTATCTTTATAACCAAAATTATAATTAAAAAATAAATGATCCCATCCAATGTATCTCCCCTGTTAATTTAGTCAATGGAGAATCTAAAAGTATCTTTGGCATTTTGTTAACAGTGTATCATTTCTCAAACATAGACTAAATTAAAATATGAGAGAGAATATAGTATTTGATAAAAACAAAAAGAAAACTAAAATAAAAGGTAAAGCTGCTGGATTAGAAAACAAATCTTTGTGAGTCATGTGCCACCTTTAAGGCATTTGTCTACATTTCATGAAATCGTTGACAGTAATGGATATACACTGTGTGAAGGTTTATAAGTACAACACCTAAAAAAAAATATAAAAATATTCTACAAATAGACAACAAATACAAGGAAATAAATCCAGAAGAATCAAAATACAATATATACATCTGTTTTACAAGTAGTAAATAATCACAGTAAACAATGACTTTCATTTGGGATATAAAAAAATAACAAAATCCCACAAAGAACAAGATAAGCTATTGCTGTAAGCAGTTATGTTACTGAAGCTATTAAATACAAAATGACTAATCAGTGATTTAAGAGAATAGTGCATTCTTTTTGTTATTAAGTATTTTTGAACTCTTTTAAAAGTTTTAAATCAAAGATAATTTATATTTTCCATGGGTTAGGGTTAATACTTTTTTTCACATATCTATATATGATACTATGAAAGCATAGAGCAGTCTATAAACTAAAAAAATAAATAAATGTAATTGTATAAAGTATCATTTTATTGGCTAATTTCTAATTAGAATATATATATATATATATATATATATATATACCAGGGAAAATAGAAATAAATCTGATGAAATGTAATTATACAATAAAAAAAACAAAGTATTTTTTTTTCATATTTGTGTGTGTATGCATGAATATATATATATATATATATATATATATATATATATATATATATATATATATATAACTACAGTAAAAAACTGAGGAATCAAATTTTTTTTTTAAATCAACATTAATCAGATAATTTATAAAAGTGCTCCAACTATGAATTTTATCAGTGAAATAAGGATCATATATAATAAACTGAGTAGTTGTATTTACTTCATGTAAATATATATATATATATATATATATCATCATCAAAGTGTACCAATAGCACAAATTCCCTTGACTCTCACTCACAATCCATCCTAACAGTCATCACACTTGGCAAGTCGTCTAGACGGCATCCAGTGTCAGTACAGAGCTGATGAAGTTATGTACATAAGAGGAATATAAATTTAAATAGATTTGTTATTTTTATTAATAGACTTCAATCACAATCATAATTTACCTTTCCATAAAGTTATCAAACAACAATTGATCTCAAACATTTCACTGTACAGAGTTAGCTAATCTCTTATGTTTTAAGACTAACTCAAAGTGAAATGTATGAGAGGGAGATTGCTATAACTAAGAAATTCTTCTCTGCTATTTTTAATGAAACATGTTTAAAAAAAGAACCTGTTGGTCAAGTATTCAACAGCAGACAAATATGAACAACTATCTAATTGATTTTTAAAAAATAAAATTCTGATACAAATGTTTGTATTAGTTGCATCTCCTTACTGAATGTTTTCTTTTTGACTTTTGATAATAAATAATCATATCAAAACTATTTTAAACTAGATATAACTTGATTTGTATGAAAAGCTAAACACTTTTATAATTCCTAAATAGGCATTATTTCATTTAAATAAAAGAAAATTATAAATGATTGTTGTGTGTCTTTTATAGTAAAATTAATTAACAGACTGTAAATTATTATAGATGAAAAACATTAGAATACATTAAGGAGATGCACTTTATAATAGCTATCATTTGGGCAGTGAATAATGAGGAAAAAGGGAAAATATATAGCAATGGTTTGATTAATTTTAATGCAAATGTCAGGATTATTTAAGATTACTTTATGCCAAGAGGTTAAAGAATCGCATTCAGTTTACATTCCTATTTACATTGTGTCGTTGTTTCTTGAGGGTTTTTATTTTTACCCACAGGCCTATCATATATAAATTTAAAAATTAAACAGATCTATTTGACCCATATATGGGGCCTTAACAGGTACTACCACTGAGTCAGAGTGAACCTGGGAATAATGGTAATGAAAGGTTACTCCACACTCCCAAGATCTCCAGAAATGAAGCCTCATCATTAGATACAGTTTCATGTCATACCCATTGGTTTGAGATGATCATTTTGAAGATTTTTTTAAAAACTTTACAGATTGAAGATTAAAAACGGAAAGTAAATAAAAATATGGAGACATGTGATTGCCAACAAAAGATCAGAGCAACAAATGATTTAGGATCTACAATTGATTTCATAGAGAACAATTTGGGACTAAGGACATTGGTCTTCAAAAGTTTAAAAAAATTGAAATACCATAAAAGCAGTTAGGAGAATATTTTTCTTATTTTTTTCTAACACAAACCAATACCATACATTTTAGCACTTTTTTGGATCTTCTAGCGTTAACATCTAAACAGATCATCTATGATTCTGGGCCTTGGGATGCTATTGAAATTAAAACTTTTTTTTATAACTATAAAAATTATAAAATCGAAACTCATAAGATTTCATTCTGTAAATATTCTTTTAATAAACTTATAGATCTACCTCATAAAAAAAGAGTTTGGTTTTTTTTTTACTGTAAACTTGAAAGTTACAGCAGATAACATGAACATGCAAAATATAAGGTGGCTTAATGGAACAAATATCAATAAAAAGTTTTTTGATCCTGGTTGCCAGTTACTAACACATTTAGTATAACAATTGTTACTGTAAAAAATGGAATCAGTATCAAGAATTCAAATCCTGGATGAAGCTATTTGCATTTCACTTTGTGCTAATGCCCCTCGGAAAAGACATGAATCAAACTGTTCTCCCCCAGATGTGGGTAAAGCAGACTGGGTCCTTAAGACAACCAGTCAAGAAGGAAAACTGAATTCAAATCAGCTTTACTCGGCTTACCTTGTATCATATGCTGCTCATAGTGGAGGAGTTTAGTAAATAAATACTAATACTTTTTAAACTAAAGACCTTGTGACATTGCTAGTCATTTTGATATCTAATTCTGTTTTTGGTCCAGCTGTTTAAGAAAGTAAAGCTGAGCCAGATTTTCTCATTATTATTAGTAATCATTTTACCTAACATTTTTGTACCATAGGTTTCAATGGCCAGAAAAAAAAAAACTAGTAATGCACAATTCTTTTCCAGTTTCTGTTTCCATAGAAGCAACAAAAATGCTCTCCAAAATAAAATAAAAACAACAAAAAAAAGACGCAGATTAATTTCTTATGAAGAGTGGTATATTTTTATACCAACATCATCTTTGGGTGCCTGATTGTGGGGTAATGCCTAGTAAATTCGTGATAGACATCATTACTAGTGTACTCAGTTTTCATTGGTGGGTGTCTCATATTTGTAGCTTCATGTCGAAACTAAACTTAGACAATAAATATATTTACACCAAAATGGAATATAAATTTTGAAAAGGAAAGTCAATAAAATTATAGAAGGCGATTCAAATAGCAATCTTTACTTCTTTAATTAGTTGATGAGTAGAAATCACTAAGTCTTGCTAAAATGAAACATCATTGAAGAGTGAATCAATAAGTCCAGAGCCTAATGTTACATATTGACCTTTGATAGCTGGTTAGTGTGGATTTCGTTTACAGAATGCAGCTGTGTCTTAAGGTAAACAAGGGGCAGTGGAAACTCAACATGAATTGGACCAGAAGAATCAAGGTGTGGGCATCAGAAAAATATATTAAGATGTAAGTTTTTGACCTCAGGAGTTAGTTTGAGTTAGCAGAGTGTTCACATCAGCTGGAGGACCAGCAGCCCCCAGGCAGAGAACCAGTCTTGTACCAAACCTTCCGTGAAAGAAACAAGGCTCTGAATATGTTTGTCTCCACGTGTAGACCAACTCTCTCTCACACACAAACTTACAACCACCACAATGTTTCAAATAAAGGAGTTTATATTTTTATACATAAGTGTTGTTGCCTTTTCATTCAGCTATACAACACTGAGACAACTGAAATTTGATCTTTATGATAATATTCAACACTGAATTGATTGTATCAAACCATCTAAGATTATCTTATGCCAAGAAGTTAGGGAATAATGTTCATTGTACATATTTTGAGCTGTTGGTATTTTAGAGTCCCATGGGAGACATTAGCAGTTAGAGAAAAGCATGCTGGCATGAAAACTGCCTCCAAACAATAGAAAGAACCCAACCAATACCAATGCCCTGAAACTAAAAAAGGCACAAAATGAATTAGCTAACATATACCTAAAAGAACAAACAATACATACAAAATCAGATTGATGAGATTAGAGACTCAGTTGAAGATAGACAATCTAGGATAGCATGGCAAACGATAAACGAAGTGAGCAGAAGGAAGGACACTGCCAAAGCTAAACTGAAAGCTACCAGCCAACAAGAACAAATAAATCTGTGGAAACAGCATTTCGAGAATTTACTCCGAAACCCTCCGAAAGTTATACATAAACCGGTCACAAGAATTATAAGTAAGCAATTAGACATCAAACTAAGACCGTTTACACAAGAAGAACTTGACTCGGTACTAAGAAAAATTAAAAAAAGAAAAGCAGCAGGACTCAATGAAATATCCCCAGAAGTTTGGAAGACCAGACAATTCCATAACATACTGCTCCAACACTGTAATACCGTATATAATCAAAACCCTATACACAGATGGATGAAGGGATGCATCCTCTCTTTCCCTAAAAAGGGCGACTTCGGATTAGCCAAAACTACCAAAGCATAACCCTTATATACATAGTGGCCAAGATATACAGTGCTCTACTACACAACCGCATAGAATCCAAAATTGACAACATACTTAGGAAGAACCAAAATGGCTTCCAGGGGAATAGATCCATGATGTTACAAATTTTGACTATTCGTCAAATTCTTGAAAGTGTACATGCAAAAAACCTACAGGCAACAATATTATTTGCAGACTTTACCAAGGCCTTTGACTCCATTCACAGAGGAAAGATGGAACAAATTCTACTCACCTACGGCCGACCAAAAGAAACCATCGCAACCATAATGATGCTATATAGAAACACTAAAGTAAAAGTCCATTCCAGACTACTTCGACATTGTAGCAGGAGTACAGCAAGGAGACACACTAGCCCCATATCTCTTTATCATCTGTCTAAACTACATGCTTAGAACATCCATTGATAAAATCAAAGAAAACGGTTTCAAGCTAACTAAAGAAAAAAGCAGAAGGTACCGCACAAAAACAATTACTGACGCTGACTACACCGATGACATAGCGCTTCTGGCAAATGCACCCGCCCAAGCTGAAACCCTGCTACATAGTCTGGAACAAGCTGCTGCAGACATAGGCCTCCATGTCAATGCACACAAGATGGAATATATGTGCTTTAATCAAACAGGCGACATCTCCACACTAAACGGTAGCTCTCTGAAACTAGTTGACAAGTTCACCTACCTAGGAAGCAGTGTCTCATCAACCAAGACAGACATCAACACGTGACTAGCAAAGACATGGACAGCTATCAATAGGCTATCGGTCATATGGAAGTCAGACCTGACCGATAAAATGAAATGCACTTTTTTTCCAAGCAGTGGTCGTGTCGAAACTACTGCATGGATGCTAACTAAATGCATAGAGAAAAAGCTTGACGGCAACTACACAAGAATGCTGCGATTAATATTGGACAAGACCTGAAAGCAGCACCTCACAAAGCAGGGGCTGTACTGCCACCTACCACCCATCATAAAAACCATCCAAGTTAGATGAACCAGACATGTGGGACACTGCTGGAGGAGTAGAGACGACCTCATAAGTGATGTACTCCTGAAGACCTCTTCACATGGATGAGCAAAAGCAGGACGACCAGCCCGAACCTACATACAACAGCTCTGTGCCAATACGGAATGTAACCCCAAAGACCTGCCGGAAGCAATGGACGATAGGGAGGGGTGGCGAGAAAGAGTAAGGGATATCCGTGCTGATGGCATGACATGATGATGATGGTATTTTAGAGTTTTTTTTCATACAGTTATGATATCAAGTATTCCTATCTAACACAAATAATTTACAGACAGTAGTATGGTTTCAAGTAATTCTACCAAATATTAATAATTATATTCAAGTAAGAATCATAGGGTTTTACACTAAAGAAGGCAAGAAGCAGACAATATTCCGCACAAACTATCACAAACCCAGACTATGCAAATGACATAGCACTTCTGGCAAATACACTTACCCAAGTCAAATCCCTGCTGCATCATCTGGAGTAGGCAGCAGGTGGCATTGGCCTCCATGTCAATGCAGACAAAACGGAGTACATGTGTTTTAATCAAAGAGGAGACATCTACACACTAAATGGTGACTCTCTGAAATTAGTGGACAAATTCACCTACCTCGGAAGCAGCATCTCATCTACTGAAAATGACATGAATATGCGACTAGCAAAGGCATGGATTGCTGTTGATAGGTTGTTGATCATATGGAAGTCAAACCTATCTGATAAAATAAAATGCAATTTTTTCTAGCAGCAGTCATGTTGATTCTACCACATGGATGCTAACTAAGCATCTAGGGAAAAAGCTAGACGGGAAACGCACAAGAATGCTACAAGTCATATTGAACAAATCCTGGAAGCAACATCCCACAAAGTAGCAGCAGTAGAGCCACCTACCTCCCATCTCTAGAACCATTCAAAGAAAACAGACAAGATATGCAGGAGACTGCTCAAGAAGTAAGAACAAACCCATAAGCGACATTCTCCTATAGACCTCTTCATACGGACATGTAGTTGTTAGATGACCAACTAGAACCTATCTACAACAGCTCTGTACAGACACAGGATGTAGTCTAGAAGATCAGTCAGAAGCAATGGATGATACCGAGAGAGAGTCAGGGAAATCCATGCTAGCAGCACAACAGGATGATGATATTCAAGAAACTATTTCTACTTAATAATAGCCATCTGTTTGTATACAGTTATATGGCTTCAAGTAACTAATAATAATCCTTAATAAATTATAGCAACTATTCTAAATACAAATAACTTATAGCTATATAGCATCACATATTCCTATCAAATACAAATAATTTTTAAACAGATCTGTTTTACCTGTAGATGGAATCCTAACAAGTACTACTACTCTGGGTTAAAGTGGACCTGGAAGTAATGGCAATGAAGAAGTATTCCTCACTCTCTAGATCATCAGCACTGGAACCTTACAATCAATTGCAGTTTACTGTCATACCTATGACACCCCTTTTGGAGAGGAGGGGTCTTGAGCTTCTACACGAGATATAGTCAGCATATTATAAGCCCTGTCAACAGAGCATATTAATTGATTGCAATAAAAAGTTATGTTAAAAAAATGTGTGTCTGATGCTTTTTTCATCCTTAGGCTACAAACTTATTGACATACACATAAATTCAGAGGGTCAAACAAAGAAAAAAGTTGTTTTGAATTAAAATTAAAGAATGAATTCTACTTAGAGTCTAGTCAAAGATTGGAACCCAGATCTTAAGTCCAAAATCAATTCCTTTTTTGAAGATCTATCACAGGTGTTTAATCCATTCCAGTCTTGATAAAAGAATATATCACTATTTAGATCCAGATTTTAGTTGAGGATAAAATTGCTATGCATTTTTTAAGAAAAAAAAAAAAAGTGTATTGTTTTTTGTTAAACATGGTGAGGCATCTGCTTTCATCTGAGATAGTTGAATCACATTCTGCAAACACTTTTAAGTCAAAATTAGTGACTTTTAATCACATCACTGAACTGTTACAAATGGATCACTGCAATTGCCATATTATTTCAACTAATTTCCAAGTTAATTATAGCAAATAAGAGATTTCAGTATTTAGGCTCTCATTTACTAAATACAGATGACCCTTTACTAATATTTAAACTTTACCTGAGGAAGGTTGCAAGTCAGAGTCTTGACATGAAGATAGAAAATGATTTAGTTGCTGACTTGCTACCAACGTAACATAAACATTCTTTATCCAAGATGAGATAAGTTATGTCCAATAATTATTTTCATTGACTGTCCAAATACATTTTTTTTTTTAATTTTTTACAATTCTTTAACCATCTTTTAGGCAAATTTACCTTGTGCAAAGCTGGTAAAAACTGTACCAAAACAGGATATGACCTACAGACCAAATTAAAAGGAAAATAAAAACTGATTCTGTAGTTCACCTGATGACAGCAAGAGAAAAGACTGGTCAAAAAGTTGTAAAAATAATCTAAAATGAGGACAGACCAAAAACAAAAAAATAGAGAAATTAAAAGATCATTGGATAAAATAAGCATGTTCCTATTTCATTTTTTTTATGATTTTCATTTATCTAAAAGGCTCCCTTTTCAATAGCTACTACACTAAGGTGTAGAGGAGGGTGCTACTTCATTCTCTGGATTGCTCCACTTAACCCTTGATCCTTACCTTATAATGCTGAGTGTTAAGCAAGGCAGTATCAAGTACCATTTTTTGAGTCTTTGGTATGACTCAAAGGTATAATTGGTCTATAGAAATTTTATATGCACAGGTAAACCATGAACTGCTATAATTAATAACCATATGGAAATCTGATCTCTCAGATGAAATAATTCTTCCAAGCTGTAGCAATGTCAGTACAACTGTATAGTTGCATCACTTAAATGAAACAGCTAGATGAAAACTACAAAGATGCTGCATGCTGTTTTGAACAAATCCTGAGAGTAATACCCTATAAAACAGCAGCTGTATGGCCACTTACTACTCATCTCAAAAACCATCCAAGTAAGACAGGCAAGATATCCTGGGCACTGCTAGAAAAGTAAGGACAAACTCATTAGCAACATTGTCCTATGGACTCCTGCACATGGACATACCAATATTAGCAGACCAGCAAAAACTAACATTCATCAGCTCTGTGCAGACACTGAATGCCATATAAAGAACTTACCAAGAGTGATGGCCAATAGGGAAAGATGATTAGAGGGTCAAGGAAATTCATGCTGTCAGTATACCTTGATGAAGAACTTTATTATATACATGTTTATAAGTTTAGGTTTCACATTCTTTAATGGAGACATGGATTGGCAAGTAAAATGCCATTTGAATTTTATTGCATCCACTAATGTTGTATTTTATGCAAATGTTCGTGGAAATGCCATGAAATAATCTTTCCAACAACTGATCCCATCCTCAGTCAGCTAGACCATGTTCATGTCACTTTATGCAGACACAGTAGATAAAGAAAGAAAAGAAATTTAATGAAGTTGAGCAAAATACTTATCTCAATAAACCACACAAATATCAATCCTTATAAAATAAGGACTGATCAATAACATAGTGAATACTCCCTCTGTAAAAGTCAGGATTGATTGTTCTTAGCTATTTTAGAGATTTTTTATTTCAAATCATGAAGTTTTGAATTCAGGTAAAGATGTACATGTCTGAAGAATGGTCCTAAATATGGTAATACAAGGTAGAATAAACTTCGGAATAACTAGAATAAGAATGGATGTTGATCTAGAAAGAATAAAAACAAGAAAATTAATGACATCACACATGTCACTACATTTCACTTAAGACCATCTCTTCTGATAAGTACAGCTAATCATTTGTTAAAGGTTTACTAACAAAACTAGAATTTATTTAAAACTATGCAGAGTACTACAGGGTCATCAATTCTTATTTTATTTAGTAACATTTAGGTACAATCAACCTGGCCATTGGCCTAAGGAGTAGAGTTCGCTAATGGTCCGGGAGCTTGGGGTTCAATCCTAGGTCGAGTCAAACCAAAGACTTAAAAATTGTTACTTGATGCCGCCTTGCTTAACCTTCAGCATTATAAAATAAGGATCAAGGATAAAGTGGACAATCCAGGGAATGGAGTAGCGCCCTCCCCTACACCTCGGTGTAGTAGCTATTGAAAAGAGAGCCTTTGGGTCACCCTCAACTAACATCTACTTAGGTACAATGTTACAATTGTGGTCCTATTTTTGATGCCATTGGTTTTTGTGAAGTTTTCCCACCCAATTTTAATTGTTATATAAGGTACTTCTTAAATCTGGTGGTCTGTTTTGATGTGCAGTCAGAGTCTTTTATTAAAATACTGAACAAAGAGTTTAAAATTACCCAACTAGAAAGAATTAGTTATTTTCTTTAATGTCTAACAATGGGGCCACTACTCTAATTTTCTGTTTTTAACTTTGAAAAAAGTGGGAAAGGACTGGGCAACAACAAAAGGTGAATGGGTGGAAAGACTTCATAAAAATTGATGATGTCAAAACTATGACCACAGCTGAACCTTTGTACAGACTTATATGCAATTTTGTTTGATCTTATTCTCAGTGAGTGGTTTCTAAATTTCAAACTTACCATATATATGCTTCATCATTGACTAAGAAACTCAAAGTTATTTTCCAATATTAAAAATTATTAAAACAATGAAAATCAATATGTATTGATTAGAGATATGATTATAAAATAACTGAACAATTATTTTAAAAAAATAACAAACTAGTTTGATTTGATTCAGATTTAAAATTTTAAAGAATTTTTTTTTTAAAGAAAGAATAAAAATGAGATCATTTTTAGAAAGGTAAAACTTAATTTTATCAGCTCGGAGAATTATTCAGCAATTTTTTTAATGTTTAATGTCTAACGACTAGTCTCAATATCGGGACTAAGTAATATAATTTTTAGACAAATTGCATATCTAAAAAAATAAAAACAAAGGATATGATTTTTTAATTATTGACAGTTTTTTTCAGTGACTAATGATTAAATGGTTCTTATTTTCTCACAAATAAAAGGATGATAACTTGTTCTTGTTTAACCGAAAAGATAGGATATTTTCCAATGTCGAGACAAAAGTCGGAACAATCTAGTCAAGTGCATACGTACTGAAAGTAGTCATTTAAACTAATTATTCTGTTTTGTTTTGTTTTTTAACCATTACGGACTTTCTATACTTTTTATATAAAGAATAATTATCAATTTTACTTAATAAAAAGACATATTTTGAGGGTATTTTATGCAGTTTTTCAAGTGATTCTTTGGATCAACCAGGACAATAAGTTAAAACGCTTTAACCACCTTAGACTTTATAATTGGGTAGTTCATATTTTCGAAGTAGAATTAATTTAATTTCTAATTAAGTTATTTAGGACTTTATATAAGAATTTATATTTAAATTTCATGATTAGTGATAAGGATTTTTTAATAAATCAAGAGAAGATAACTAAATTTAGGGTGGTAAAGAAAGAAATCTAATGTCGAAACAAAACACAAACCTTCAAGAGTCAAAAGATCAGGATCTTTTTTAACTTCTTCTTTGTCCACGCCATTAACAGCCCCAGTGCTACTGGCGGGGCTGGAAACATCCTTCATTTCAACATCGGTACTTGAAGAATCTTTCACCATGATGAATATTCGACAACAAAATCAACCTTACTTCACTTCCAAACGAAAACGTGAGGGATAAAAAATTCAACAATTTACGATCCAACAGGCGTAAACAAAGACAACAAGCTCAATATTGACGTTATCTATCCCAGCAACTCAGATATATAAACAGACAGCGATTGCCTGGTATATTTTTTGGAAACTGCAGCTAATAACAAAAAAAAGTATAGCACGGCAGTAAGTTATTACACCACAGCCGGCATGACAAGCAAATATTGAAAAGTGGCAAGTAGTTACGCAGAAAATTATAAACTACTTATTTCATTGGACAATATTTGTAAAAAAAATACTATATCAAAAATATTTATGTGATCGATTTTATTATAATAAAAGTAAAGATTGATATTATTTAATTTTTTAGTAACGTAATAAATATTTTTTATGTTAAATTAAAAGGATTTTATAATATAAACAAAGTTAATGTGAAGTTATTTGCTGCGGAGAATTTAAGACCGGAAGTTCAGTGCCTGAGAAAGAAATTGAGGTAAGCAGCCGATAACTTTTTGAGTTGCGTCAATTTTCTTGCATTTTGTGCTAAGTTCTTTGTTTAAAAAGTTAGAAAGTAAAAAAAAAAGTTGTTTAATTATCTTTAAGTAATATTTAAAAGATCAAATAAATTTCCCGATGTTTTTCTTTCTTTCTTTTTTTTTTTTTAGAATAAAAATATTTTAAATTTCTCCAAAAACTTTTTTAAAAACTTTGTTTTATTGAAACAATGATAAAACTTTTTTTCATTTTTGACTCCTTGTTTTTTTCTAAGCAAAAAGTTATACTATTTCAAACATAAATCTTTGATTTAAAAAAAAATCGCTAAAATTATTTTAAATGTATATGTATATTTTTCTAAAAAAATACTTCAAATTTTTTTTTTTTTTAAATTTTCCTCAAATTAAAAATAAAAATTAATTTTACCAACTTTTGCTAAAAATAATTCAAAGTTTTAATTTTTTTTTCCTCATAAAAATAAAAGTTTAATCAGAAAAACAGTAATCTTTAAAAAATTACTGAAATATTTTTCTTTTTCTTTTTTAATTTTATTATTTCCTTTGTTTTTTAGTTTGTTTGCTGTGGATTTTTTGGGGTTTTTTTTTTTTTCAAATCTAGAAAGTTTGTTTCTAATTTTCTTCCAGAAAATTCTTTGTTGTAATTCTTACTGCTATCTTGGCACAATAATGGTTAGTAAGTTTGGCTGACAGCAATGGAAGAAGAGAAAGAAGCTGATTTTTTTACTTTTTATCTTTGGTTGTTGTTGGTGATGATGATGATGACTTGCAGGCAATTCATAGAAATTCTTTCTGGCAGGATTCTTTCTACTTACTTCATCCTTAATCCATTTTTTTTTTTTTATAGTTACATTTGTTTTTTTCCTTTAGACATTGAAGATTTCTTTTATAAAACTGATATAAAAACTAAAAACTTAGTCTTACTAAAACCCAATTATTAAAAGGTTTTGTGTAATATTTCTTCGTCCCCCCACCCAGCAGTGTTGAGATGTAACACAAGGTCAGTTTAAAGTGGTGATGCAAACTTCCTGGGATGAGGGTGCAAAAATATTTCAGTTCCATCTGCATTCTCCTTTTGAGACATCGGCAATGAATCCAGCCTTTATCCTCTTTAAGCAAGGGAGTAGGAACCATCCAAGAGAGAAGACTCCTCCTGGGATGAACAAATTTATTTTCACATAACCTATTGCATATACCATGTATGTGTACTTGTGTTTCCATATTTTTTGTCAAAATACCCTATTGTATAATCTCTATATATTTGTATTTTAAATTAAAAAGTGAGCCCCCTCCCTCATAAATGATGGTACTAACAAGTCTTAAAGGGATATGTATAAGCTGATATTAAACAGGTCTGACCTTTTAGTTTTTTCATTTAAGACTGCTAGGACCGGAATATATATATATATATATGACTGGAAATTATTTTAATAAATAAATGAAGCTATTTATTTACAATAGGTTTGTTAAGTTTTATGGTATATCAACCATTGTAGATTATCTAATACCAAATCCTTTACACACACACACACACACACACACATATATATATATATATATATATATATATATATATATATATATATGGTTTGTAAACATATTTTGTTGAAAACATTTTTCAGTGAGCCTGAGTTCTTTTTGCACACAATTTAATGGTTTCAGGTATTTCTATCAAACACAAGGAATTCTATGCATCATTAATCATTTGTTTGCACCCATTTAAATGGTCAAGGAGTTCTATTTCTAACAATAAGATTTAATGTAAGTTATTTGTTTGCATGCAGTTTAAATGTCAAACAGTTCTAGTTGACCCATTAATAGGACCCTTTCAGGTGCCACCACTCTGGGTCAGAGTGGATCTTAGAGCAATGGCAATGAAGGGGTACTCCACAGTCCCTAAATTTCCAAGGCTGGAGCCTTGCCATCAGATTGTTTAATGTCATATCCAGGACGCTTGTTGAAGGGGGTCTTAACCATCTGCAGAGATGTCATTGATGTGTTCTAAAGCCCCAGCCAATTGGGCTATTATCAACTATAGAGAAAATAGGCAACAGAATATTCACAAAAGCATTTCCCAGTTTTGAAGATCTGAGGACCCCTTCTATGCTATTACTCCCTGATACACTCTGACCTTGAGTAATATTACCTGTTAAATATCCATAAAAGGGTCAAATAGATTTGTTTAAAGATTATTTGTATTTGATAGGACTTTGTTAAAAAAACCTCTAAAGAAACAACTACATGAAAAATGGAAATATGAGCACAATTCCTTAAGTATAAAATAACCCTAGATTGGTTGATATGCCATTAAAATCAATCAATCAAAAGCATTATTATATAATCTTAAATTCATGTATATAAACTAGTTTGAGTTTCATACTTAGGTATTTACATTTCATTTTGCACTAATATCCTTGGGAAAGGTGTAAATTTATCTCTTTTCCCTTTAGCTTTGAGTATAGCTGGGCTCTCTCACTTTGATTGGGCAACCAGTATTGGAGAACTGAATTCAAAATCTGAACAAGGCAATGGGAAACCTGCTCAGTACCTTCTTCTAAGATAACTTTTTATGATAGGGGTCAACAGGAGATAAACATGACTCAATAGAACAAAGTGACAATGAGATCAATATATCATGGACCGATGTGGCAGAGTAAGATCCATTACAGAATACTTTATATATATATATATATATATATATATATATATATATATATATTCCGTTGGCCCAATGAGAAAAAAGTATATACTTACAGAATTTGAGGATGGCCTGAATGAACTGAGAAAAAAGTTAATTGTGTATGTCTGTGTGTATGTATATATATATATATATACATAAATATATGCACACACGTGTAAAAAAAAAAAAAAGTACACATAGGATCGACTCTAAACAACAGGTTATCCTTACACAGAAGTAGTATCAAATTAACAGAAAACTCTGTTTCAAAACCTATTTACAAATGTAATAATGGAATGTTTAAAATAATACCAATATACCAAACTGATAGCAATACATTACTCCAAATGAAAGAAAAAACTTCATATATAAATTTAAACAGATTACATTAAACAGAATCTAACTATGCGCACATACACAAACAGAATCATTGGTTAGATTTTGTGGCATATAAACTATCATAGTTTATTTAGGGGGAGAATAGTAATAAAGGAAAAAACAACCCCACCCCAAAAGTATATACACATACATGGATACAAACACTAAAAATACAGAAAAAACAAATAAATCTGCAGAGACCAAAGGTTGTCATGGACAATTAACTCCAAGGGGACATTCATAGACACAAATTCAGGAACCATAGCCCTGTCACCACTATAAAAACCAAAAGGACCACTTAAATCAATCATATTTTCGTAAAGATGACTTTAAATGTCAGAAACACATGTAGAAGTAAAAAAAAATACATAACCTAAAACCAAATTCGCTTGCAGACCTATTCATTTTAAAGTATTTACTTTTTTCTCATTGGGCCAACGAAAAAAAAAAATATATATATATATATATATATATATATATATAAAGTATTTTGTAATTTGCTTAAAGCATTGCACAAATTATTTTATTTTATAGTATTGAATTAATTTAGAGGGCTATTGCAATGTGAAATAATAAAATACCCCACATGGCACCATGGTTACAACACCCAACATGTCACCACGTTTACAATGTTCAAAAGAATTTTGAACCGCCAACTCATTTATTAAAAAAAAAAAGTCTCTGACGATGGAGTTTTACTTCGAAATTAATTAGACTCAGTTATTATTTCGCATTGCAATAGCCCTCTAAATTAATACAATACTATGTTGTAATGGAATATCCCACACCCCCTCTCAGTCATGTGGAGTGACTATATATACAGTGAACATGGCATTACACTGGTCCTTTGCTTCGGGAATTTGTAATGTGCCTCACTATTCCTTGTCTGTCTTATTGTATCTCTCTTACAATAAAACCCTTTCTTTATTCTATGAACATGTTGACTGTTCTTTTCCACTCAACTACTACCTTGTCTGATTGTATCCTTTTAAGGATATGACTATATATATATATATATATATATATATATCACATAGGCTTACAAGTCATTACAATTTTGTACTTGCAAAATCTGCTATATATAAAGTTGTGAATATTTAGTTCTGGAGTGGAAGCTAAAGTTTTAATTTTATTGACTCAAATTTGATATTTAAATACATCTAAAAGAAAAGAAAATGATGAAGACTATGGTATAGACAGGAAGGCGAAAACCAAGATAAAACAATATTCATAAAAAATCTATGCAACATTGCTTTGAATAAAGTAGAAGGTCCAATGGCTGAGATGAGATCACTAATCTAAGTATATCAGTAATAATAATAATTCTTCATCTCGGTAATTCAGACCAAAATTATGACAGATTGTTGAATTTTCTTTCTTTTTTTTTTTACACAAAGATATAACTAAAAACTAATGTATTTTCCTTAGCAAATGCCTCAAAGAGGCATTTATGACTAACATGCATGTCACTTTCAAAATCTGATAACACAAATATTTTCATCATGAAAAAATCTCTGAATATACAACATTGTTTATGATGTATTTGTTCTCCTCTTTGTTTGACCTTTTGATAAGGATCCATAACCACTTAGTATTTCCAACTCTGCTCATAGCTACATAGAGCTGGCTATGTAAAAAAATCACTTTTTAAGTAGATGCCAATCTGAGACAGTTTTTGCCCTTGTACTCTTGTCAGCAGTCATTCCAAAATACTCAAACTGGAAACTGTCTCTGTTGCATAAAATGCAACAGATATTTAGTCACTGAGAGCAATAATAAATAGTTTGTCAATGGGAACAATAAGAATATGTGGGATAGACACCCTTTTACAGTGAGAGGACATTATAATATGGAAGGTGAGAGATTCCACCTAAGACCCAGTCTGAGCCAGATCTTCAAACATAATTTAAAGCTTTTCCAGGGATAACTCTAACAATTTCTGAAACTTTGGTTGAAATTGGACTAAAAATGACAGACCTATAGCTGTACAGACAGACAAATATTTTGTGAATTATAAAAAGATTTCTTGTCATTTCGTTAGACCTGTATAAAACTGCTTTTATTTCCCAAAGGCAACATCTTACATTTGGCTCTGATCCAACAAACTACTACAACATTCAGCTGTTAAGAATCTTGAAAAGATGAATATGTTACAACTACCACAACTTTTAGTAATTGTTAGCTAGCATATCTAGTGTGAACAGAGGAGCAGTGCTTATGAAGCTTAATGAAGCTGTGCGTCACAACAGCTATTTAAAAAATGCATTAGTCAAGATAAAATAGCAAGGAATTAAATCAAAAACACTTGCATATTACATATATTATGGTATAAAGAGAGCACAGCCATGCAATACTTTTTCATTTTGAAATCAGTATTTTATTGTATCACTTACAATCTTGTAATATATCATTGTTAACCCCTTTTGGAGAAGCAGATTTGGAAACAAATCTAATTGCTGGAAGGCACTTTTGATCATAAAATAAAAAGGCTTACAGATAAAAAATTTATTGGAGTGTCACAATTACAATACAATATATCTCACAAGTGTTTTTAAAAATAATTTTTTATTCACTGATACTTGTTTTATTAAAGTTTTAGGCATAAGAAAGTTGGAGGTTTTTTGGTTTTTTTTGGGCGGTGGGTTGTTGCAAGATGACAGTATATTGAACAAGAGTATATATCACACTGCCTGGAAGAAACTGCGTTTCATTTTATCGGTTATGGATGCATTACATGGACGCTAACAAAACAGCTGGAGAAGAAGCTAGACGGCAATTACACAAGAATGTTGCGAGCAATATTGAACAAGTCCTGGCGGCAACACCCCACAAGGCACCAACTGTACGGCCACCTGCCTCCCATCATGAAAATTATCCAAGTTAGATGAACCAGACATGCAGGTCACTGCTGGAGAAGTAGGGACGAGCTCATAAGTGATGTACTCCTATGGACCCCCACATATGGCCGGGCAAAAGCAGGACAACCAGCACGAACATACATACAGCAGCTATGTGAGGATACGCGATGTAGCCCTGAAGACCTGCCCGAGGCGATGAACGATAGGGAAAAGTGGCGAGAGAGGGTCAGGGATATCCGTGCTAGTGGCACGACAAGATGATGAGATGATGATGTATATCACACAATTTTTAAATAATGTGGACTAAAGTTGCATCTTGTCTTCATGTATTGAGTATTTTTGGGCAACTCAAGTTGCTCTCCGCACCAAAAGGATTTTATAAATCTGGATTATAATTCTATAAAGCTCTTGAATTAATTTCTTTTTCCTTATTTTTTTAATCTCAAGTTATTACTTGACCTTATAAGGAACTTTATTTGCATATACTTGTTCAGCATAATGATTATCATTGTTGGAAATAGAATTGGCAACCCAAGTTCAAATCCTGGACATGGCTGATTTCATTTCCCTTGTGCTAATGTTCTTGGGAAAGGCAGGTAAATAGTTGGGCAGACTGGGCTTTTTAGCCTTGGTAAGGTAATGAGTCTAAGAGAAGGAAAGCTTTGAATTCAAACCAGCTGTACTATACTTAAAAATTGACCTTATGTTGACTCCTGCTTGTGACGAAAGAGTTTGCTAAATACATATACCATTCTCTTATACTCTCTCACTTTCATATATATATGTGTGTGTGAAGAGAAAAAATGGAAAGCATTTTGTCAGCTCCATCCCCTTAAACAAAACAGCACTGCACCATCAACTCAGAGTGACTACTTTGGCATCTATCAGAAAAAGAATTTCAAAGAAATGTCTATTAAATGTTTATCCAGTATTGCTGGCTAAATCATAGAAACAAGAAGTGAAGTGTTGGCACTGCCGCCAGATTCAAATATTCATTGTTTTAGTAACAAGTTTCTCTGTATCTTACCCTGTTGCTTAAAGAATTTCTAAACTTGTTATTGGATGGAATTTGGTCACTGTTAAATGTATTAGTCATAATCAAAATAACAAGAGGTAGGGAAGCAAGAAGCATGTAACAACATCTGAAAATGTTTTGAATTCTTCATGGTTTTACTATTTTCAGTAATGGTCATATGATAGTCTGAAATAGTTTGAAAACTTACATATTGACTCTACTTTAGCTAATTTTGTACTTGAGAAAGAAAGAGTTTGGAAAATCATGTTTTACTAAGAGTATTATCAGGATGCAAATGATTTTATTACCAAAGAACACAAATATTATAAAAATAATATACAGAAAGTGCTTTGATCCATGAGTAAATCCATCCTTACTACTCAACAAATTAATGTTTATTGAATAAAGAGATAAAAATCATCAAGTTACATTAACAGAATTCCCTGACTCTCTTTCTCACCATCCATCCCTATTATCCATCACTCCTGGTAGGGTTTCTTGACAGCATCTAATGTCTGCACTGAATTGGTTGGCCAATATTAATGCATTCATGTGTTGCAGCCCATCAAACATTACTAATAATTCATCCTTACATTTCCAGCAGTGCCTGATATGGCCTTGTTAATCTTACTTGAATGTTTTGTGAGATGGGAGGTAAGTGGCCATACACCTGCTGTAAGAAGATTAAATTAAGCTTTTAGACACTTAAATTATTACAACTAGCAGTACTTATCCATATTATTGTTATTATTTGGTATAACACACACACACACCTAACTTTGGACTATGAAATTCTGGAAAAACAGTTACTTGTGTCTAATATGCACTGACTTGACTGAATTAGTAGTAGCTGAATTTCACCAAAATTTAGCATTTTTTCAATTTTTTTTACTGGTTCATACTAACTAAAAATAAGAATTTATATAGTTTACATTATGTCTTAAAACACAAAATTTACACAGTATTTAGAGAAAATACACAGACATGTTCTCACAAAGATGCAATAAGTTTGCAATAGAAAAAACACAATTATAAACAAACATACATTCCAGTGGGTATTTCACTATAACAGTGTAAAACACAAGTTTTGACTATAGATATAAATTACTTTCTGTCATCCAGTCCCAAAATATTTTGGGGCAGAAAAATGGTCCATCTTATCCATAATTATGGTATATATGGCTTTTTGGATTGGTCACTTATAATCTGAATAGTAGGATGAATAATATGGACTAAAACAAAAATATCAACATAAATCTCACAAAGTTTCACTCGCATAAAAATAAGTTCTTTATAAAACTCATCAAAAAGTGTTCTCAGAAGAATATCAATTTCATATGATTCATAATATAAAGGATATAATTGATAAGTCTTTTTTTATACTTATCTTTATTATTATCATTATGCAAATAGATAAATTGTCACTTTCCTGCTAAATTGGTTGTTGCTTTCTTAGAACTTTAAAAATGACATTCATTTTCTGATTGTCAAGCATCTTGCAAAGTATGACTACCTTGTGATTATTTAATATTTTACTGACATAAGTAGTAGTTTCATTTTGAAGAGTAAAAAAATCAAATAATCTTGATTGAATACAGTTCGAAACCTTTTCAGTGATAACCCTAATTCCTGAATATTTGATTAAAATTAGGTCAGAAATAGCTGCGCTTTAGAGGTACAAGCAAATATTTGGTGAATTATAAAATTCGTTCCATTTTATGTAGATTTACTTTTGGTAATAAAATCCTTCACATTCTTATGAGCCTCCCCATCTGTTGGTTTAGTGTCATATTTAGGACACTCACTGGGAGATGCAGTTGGTGTATTCTACATCCTTCACATTCTTATGAGCCTCACCATCCGTTGGTTTAGTGTCATAATCAGGACACTCACTGGGAGATGCAGTTGGTGTATTCTACATCCTTCACATTCTTATGAGCCTCACCATCAGTTGTTTTAGTGTCATATTCGGGACACTCACTGGGAGATGCAGTTGGTGTATTCTACATTCCCAGCCAAATGGACTGGATCTGTTAATTTTCTATCTATAAGTCAAATAGATCTGTTTGAAAATTATCAGTATTTGATAGGAATTCTTAAAACTATATAAATGTGAGTAAAAAAATCAAATAATCTTTTTTTTTTTTCTTTTTTTTTTTTAATTTAGATAAATAGTTGCTTTTAAAGCTATACTGGTTAACAAATGATTATCATTACTTAATTGAAACCATATAATTGCTTGCAAAAAAATTTGACTTTGGTATTAAATAACATAACAATGGTTGACATGCAATAATTAACCAACCAACCATAATACTTTTAGAGATGTGAACATCTACATAAAAATGCAAAATGATCTAAAATGGAAGTTTCAATTTTAGTTTTTGAAAAAGATATTTTTAAATGGAGCCTTCAATCTATATTTTTTTTAACCAGCTGAATTGCTTTATTTCAACATGAACTGCATAATGAACATTGCAGCCATGTCATAAGACCAAGAAAAAAACAAGAGAAAAATTTTTCAGTATGACTACATCATTGGAATCTTTTGAGACTCCAAAAGTACTGTAAGAGATTATGAGTTGCAGTTCAGGAGATGTTTTATGGGAGGGGATGAGATTTCAAGGTGTGAATCTTTTGAAAATTTTACTGATCAGAGGCTACAGACTTTAACAATTTCTTAGCTTGTTTTGATATCAAAACAGAATCCCCATGAAGAAAAGCTAATCTGAATAATGAAGAAACATCTGAATAAATTATAAAAATGAGTTTGTCAGCTTCTTTTGTCAAACACCAATGCAATGCATATTAAGATTGCATACAACAATTGAAATTTTTAAAAATTTAACTCTTTTTTTTTTTAATTTTCTTTTTTACTTTCTCTGCAGGAATGTTATATATATATATATATATATATATATATATACACTTTCATCCAATGTGTACCTCTACTCTGATACTAACTGTATCTATACTTTTTACCACTGAGACTCAAGCCATGCAACAAATAAAAATGAGAGCTTATCTCATACCATATAGTTTTCAATATTATTCTTTTATGAACTTTTTTCACAGCCTTACTTTTACTCCTTTCAGCTCTCTAATCTGAAATATAGTTTTGTAGTTTATTCATCATCTCCAGTAAAAGACCTACTATATCTACATGCACATATGATTAGATCTAAATCCTTTATATGAAGAACATTAAATCTCTTCTACCTATTTTGAGGAAAATGCTTTTTAAGACTAAAACTGTCTTATGTTAATGATATCAAATGATTGGAGGAGTCCCTAAGGCATAGTGGCTAAAGTGCAGGACTGCAGTCTCTAAGTAAGAGAGTTCAAACTCCAATCATGCTATTATATTCACTTTCAAACTCATATTCATAGGAAAGCAGCCCATTTGTCTAGGGCTGTAGAATACACCAACTGCATCTCTGCAGAGGGGTAAGACACTCTAGGATGAGTGTCTGGGACATGACTCTAAACAATCTGAGGGTGAGACTTCTGGAGCTTTGAGGAATGTGGAGTACCCTTCATTGCCACTACTCCCATGTCCACTCAGACCCACAGTGGTAATACCTGCTAGGGTCCCATTTATGGGTCAAATAGAACTGTTTGATCATGTTCTAAGCTTGAAACTATTTAACTGTGTGCAAACAAATGATTAATATCAAACGGAATAATTATTATTCGATAGCAATGCTTAGAACCATTTAACTGTGTGCAGATATAACTATTAGAATTAGATAGCAATAAATCAAAAACATTTAACTGTGTGCAAATAGAACTAGTAGTGTTAGATAGAAATACTTGGAGCCATTTAATTATGCTCAAACAAACAAGTTCTGGTTCATTTTTAAAAAAATTTACCTACAAATTACTCATGTAAAAATTATATATAATATATGAATAAACAATATTTGGTATTAGATAGTTTTCAAGGGTTGATATGCCATAAAACTCAAGCAACCAACCAGTTCCATCTATGAGTCAAATAGAACAAGTGTCCAGAGTATGACATTGAACTGCATCTGATGGTGAGGTTGCTATCCTGAAGCTTTTAAAATTGTGGAGTACCCTTCATTGCCATTACTCTCAGGCCCACTCCGACTTGGATTGGTAGTACCTGTTGTGGTTTCATCTATGGTTCAATAGAAATATTTAGTCATTTTCTATACTTGAAAGCATTTAACTGTGTGCAAACAAATGACATGTTAAATTGAATTATTAGTATTTCATTGTAATACTTGAAACCATTTAACTGTGTGCAAATAAAACTATTAGTGTTAGATAGCAATACTTGAAACCATTTAACTTTGTGCAAATAAAACTATTAGTGTTAGATAGCAATACTTGAAACCATTTAACTGTGCAAACAAATGAGCTCTAACTCATTTTAAAATAATATTTCCTACAAACTATTCATTTACAAATCATATATCTAATATATGTATGTATAAACAGGATTTGATATTAGATAAACTACAAGGATTCATATGGCATAAAACACAACTAAACAACCAATCTTGGGAAAGGTATGTACTCTCTTATTATCCCAGCTATGAGTTCAATAGTATCACTGCTATTCTTCTACAAGGATGGCTTTGGCATTAGATAATCCACAAAGGATTATATGTCATTAAACAAAGAAATCCAACTATATCAAATAATTTGATTATAGAAAAAATTGTTGGAAGATTTTAATTGTCATATCTACTTGTGTATAGTTCAACTTTTGATTTCTCATGAAATTGTGTCTCTTATTTTTTAAACCAAGGTTTGCTCCTAGTCCTTCCCATTATATTTGAATTTAAAAATTACTCGATTGACCATCAATTTTTGACTAAAAATTAGGCCTTCAAAATTTGGCTTATACATAAGTATATATTAGAAACAAACTGACTGAGAATTAATTTTTTTTTTTATATATATATTGCGGACTTTTTGTCCTCATTTTGGTAGTTTTTTGTGTTGTTTCTTCTTTCACTACATTTCGGCCAAATTTCACCTCTGGCCTTCTTCAGGTGATTTACCGCAACCTCGGATAGGAATGATGAGTCTTGTAACTGTATCCCCAGTAATTACTGCCTTCCATAGTTGTTGTCTATCGCACCACGTTTTTGACCAAGTAAACCTCTGGCCGGCTTGGGTAGGATTTGAAACCACTATCTTCAGACAATGCTCACCTGGAACTGTAGAGACTCAACGCCTCTATCCGCTGCGCCATGGGCCCCAAAGGGCGATCAAGGATGGATTTTTTGGTCTTATAAATCCTTATCTGGTCTTCCATAGTCGGGTCCGTACCGAATTTTTGTAATTGTCATTAATTGGAATCATTTTGAGATGAGGCTTCTTAATCTGAGAATTAATTTTTTTTTTTTTTTTTATTGCAGACTTTTTGTCTCAAAATGATTCCAATTAAAGACAATTACAAACTGACAGTGATTTGGATCCCAGGCAAAAAAGGTTATTGGGCTCCTTAATTCATCCCACACTTCTATCTATTCCATACAAATAAGTATAATGCTAGACATCTGTTCATGTCTTAAAAAATATAGTGGAATCTATTGGGATGTTTATTCCCAGAACTACAGACTACCATTACTTCTTGCTGCTTTGGACCCTTAGGCTTTGCTCAATGACTTAATTGTTAAATTCACCTCTGGTATATTGAACAATAATTACTTGTTCTACATTTTACGGAATTTTTAGAGTTCAAATTTCAGTGACTCCTCATTTGCATTCAATTGAACCTATCAAAAGAAAAGGAAAAATAAAATGTTGTAATAAGGTTACCTGGCATTGCTTAGAAAAAAAAATTTTATGGGTACAAACAGGGCCTATGAGAAGAGGATTCAGCAAGTATATTGGTTCAGGGCCTAGAGCACCTATGCAGGACCTTTGAATTTCTGACAGCCTCTCACTAAAACATTAGCTGATTTTGATTTGTATTTAGTATGTTGTTACACAGTCAATCTTGTACACAGGAAATAAAACATTTATGAAAATTTACTCATGCTCATATTCAGATGAGCTGTTAAGTTCAGTTATACTTTTATAATTATACACCTAAGCATTGTCTACTTTCTACATATTTTATCATATAATTGCTGGGGCTGTAGAATACACCGACTGCATCTCTGCAGAGGGGTAAAACACCCCCAATGAGAGTCCTGGATATGACACTAAACAATCTGATGATGAGGTTCCAGCACTGCTGGAGCATTGTTTGGGGAATGTGGAGTACCCCTTTATTGCCATTGCTCCCAGGTCTACTCTGGCCCGGCGTGGTAGCACCTGATAGGGCCCTATCTATGGGTTAAATAGAACTAACAGGATACTTATGCTAAACTGAATTGTTTGATTAAACTGAATAGCTTGAAATAGAAATGCTTTTGACAAACCGCTCTTAAATCTAAACTGCATGCTTATGCTAAACTGAATTGTTTGAAATTGAACTGTTTTTGATATTGAAACTGTACTTACACTCAATTGAATATATACAAATGTTTGAATAAACTGAATAGTTTGAAATAGAAATGTTTTTGACAATTAAACTGTGTACTCATGCTAAACTGAATTGTTTTAAATAGAACTGATTATTTACATAAAAATGGATTTGGCATTAAATAACCTACAAATGTTGATATGCCATAAAACCCAACCAACCAACTTATCATATAAACATTTTTCTCCAAAGAAGGAAAAACTATGGCTAAAAATGTAATGTTATACCATTATCCATTTGGGAATTCAATCTCAATTTTTAGCGGTGCCTTCTGAGCAGTCACTGAACCAGCAAGCAACCAAGCTGGTCAAGTGACCTGCAACACTCCACTTTGGCACCCTTACTGTGCTAGATGAGTGGTTGGAGAGGCCTGATCCAATTAATCTGTTGGTCATGTCAAACCCTTCTACCTATATGATTGTCTCAACCGTATTCATCAAATTGCTCTTGTGGTAAACAAATACCTCACCATATTTCATCTTAAAGTTACTTAAAGGTGGTGGCTAGGGATCAATTTCTCTGAAATATAAATACTTTAAACCATTTAACTGTGTGCAAAGAAAGGATTAATATGAAATAGAATTATTAGCATTAGATAACAATACTTGAAACTATTTAACTGTGTGCAAACAAATGAGCTCTTATTCATTTAAAAATAATCTTACCCACAAACTATTCACTTAAAAATCATATATACTTATATAAGATCTGGTGTTGACTAACCCACATGCCATTAAACCACACCAAACAGATGAACAGTGCAATTCCCAATTTTTATATTATTTCCAACTTGCTCATTCCACTTTAACTAGCATATATCTACTTTCAAATGCATTGCGATTGTATAATTATTTTTATTGCATTTTTATAGCTATCAGTGGGATTTGAACTCACAATCCCTGGTTTGTGAAACTAATACAGCAAAATCTTAACTAGTGAGGTTTTGATTTAATATGGTTTATTCTATTTTTACAAAAAACATGCTTAAGCAGTAGACAATAGAAACCTTCTTAAAGACAAAATGATGAATAAAATGCTGCTAACTATATTGAGAGATTACTCCTAGATATCAAGTTTGTTTTGTTTTTAGGAAGAGTAACATTTTTTTTTTTATTAGCTGTTTTTTAATTTTTTTTAGTTGAAAAGAGTTGAAAATTATTATAACCATATTTACTAACCCCTCCACTCGGGCAGGATATGACACAAGGTCAATTTTTAAGCGAAGTTTAACAGGTTTGAATTCAGAGTTTTCCTTCTCCTAGATTAGTTGCCTCACCAAGGCTGAAGAACTCAGTCTGTCCTACTATTTACCCATAGCTGGAGGGAGAATAATTGGATTCATACTTTCTCAAGGGTATTAGTGCTATGTGAAATGCAATCAGTCTCGTCCAGGATTTGAACTCATGTTGCCATGTCCATTTCCAAAGACGATAACCATTACACCACCTTGAACAGTATGAAAAAATTTTGGAACAAATTAAGATTATATGAAATAGTTGGTCATCAGTCGATATAAAATTATTGATGATTAGTTGCATAAAAATGAAATAAGCCTTTTGCTTTTAGCTACAAACCACTTCAAAGAAATAATAGTTTTTCTTCCTTCTTCTGTTACAAACCAATATGAAGTAATAAATTTTTACTTTCCTTTCTTCAATCTTTTCAATTCCACAGCACCATTTAAAGCAGCAGAGTGAAATTCTAATTTCTCCAGGATGTTTGCCAAGCATCGTCAACTAAGGCCATTTTTCCAGCACCGCCAGTGGAGTCACTTTGATGACCCCTGGTGGGATTATCCTGTATTTCCTCGTATGTCTATGTATGAACATCCATTTAACTCAGGCATTGAAACTAGTGTCATACCTCATGACACTTCCAATGTAGCTGGCTTCTCAGAAGTTATTAACAATGAAAATGAATTCAAGGTAAGTCTTACAACAATGTTTTTATTGACAACTAACTATATGGTATTGTTAAGCATGCACAAAGATAAATATGGTACCAGTCAAATGAAGAGAACCACTTGTTCAAATACTTCTTCACTTCTCATATAATTGGAATCAAGGTTATCTTTTGATGGCTATTTTTCTCATCAATAGAAAGCATCCTTATAGATGAGTTGCAGTAGTTTCCTGACTAAACTATTTTATCCTGGTCATTGACTTATGAAGCTGCTTAACCCAGTATCAAGTAAAGTGCACCAAGGACACATTTTTAGATTTATCCACCTTGCTGCATTCCATGGTTTCTAATGCTACATGCTTTTACAACTCATATAATACTCTCTCTTCCTTCAGAATCTAATATCCGGTGACAAGCCAGGGTAAAATGACTGAATGATTATGGAGGCTATGTGTTTGATTGTCATAGTTGAACCTCTAGTTCTTTATAATTTCCTATAACATTTATTATTAACTTGAAATTTAAAGTATAAAAAAATATTCATTTATTGTTCAAATATTTTATCCCACACACACACCAAAAAAAGAACTTATTTTACGATTCTAAATGATTACATGACAATCTATCACTTTAGAATCCTGCACACATACGCAAATATATCATGTGTTAGATTAACTTTCCTATTTCCTAATTAAATATAATAACATGTTGGATTAACTTTCCTATTTCCTAATTAAATATATACCGCATTTAGCTGGTCATATAAATTCTAATGGTGAATTAGCTATTTTGATAGTAAGACATTACCATCTGCTGAGTTCTACAGAGATTTTCTTCCAATGTCGTCAATTGTTTTTACAGGGTCTAAAAGGATGTATGTCACACATTTTTGTTCTCAATTTTGCATATTTTGGTTTTATTAAATAAAATTTCATTTTGTTCTAAGTTTTTCTTGTTATCTTTTTGTTTATTACTAAATATTTGGTATATGTGTCAACTTGATAGCCAGACTTATTGAGGCCATAACCCAACATGAGAAACAATGAAAATAAAACTAATCGGTTGAATTGCTTGAACTAAAAATTGTGACTTCAAAAAACATATTTAAAGCTCATCAACTCATAATGTGTATATGATTAAGTGCCCCCTCCCACCACCACTTAATTATAACTTCTGGGGAAAAAATTATGGAATCTCCCACACTTAGAACAGTTTTTAGATTTCTAAAAGCAAAACATCAAATATATTTTATAATTTCAACTCCTTATTCTGTATTCATAAGAAAGCAAAACTTAGCTGTTGGCTTTTAAATTGTAATGTGACAATCTATTACTTTAAGATTATATCCTTAATGTATATATTGCCCAGTCAGCTGGAGCTGTAGAATACACTGACTGCACGTCTGCAGAGGGGTAAGACCCCCCCAAACGAGTGTCCTGGATATGACACTAAACAATCTGATGGTGAGGTTCCAGCTGTGCTGGAGCTTTGGGGAATGCGGAGTACCCTTTCATTGCCATCGCTCCCAGGTTCACTCTGGCCCGGAGTGGTAGCACCTGATAGGGCCCTATCTATGGGTTAAATAGAACTAACAGCATACTTATGCTAAACTGAATTGTTTAAATAAACTGAATAGCTTGAAATAGAAATGTTTTTGACAATTAAACCGTACTTACACTTAAACTGCGTGCTTATGCTTAACTGAATTATTTGAAATAGAACTGTTTTTCGACATTAAAACTGTATTTACACTTAACTGAATTATTACATATAACTACTTAAATAGTTTGAAATGGAAATGTTTTTGACAATTAAACTGTGTACTTATGCTAAACTGAACTGTTTTCAATAGAACAGATTATTTACATAAAAATGGATTTGGCGTTAAATAACCTACAAAGGTTGATATGCCATAAAACCAAACAATCCAAACCAAACCTTAATGTATATATCTACCAACTCTCTTTTTATTTACGAAAGTCATGGCAAAATGGCTCTATGAGAATTGGACAAAAAAAAAACAGTAAAAAAATTGAACCAATTTTTATTATTACCACAAATTTCAATGTAACTTTGATGGCTTTGATACATATAGGAAGTGATTATTTTTCTTGATTATTGTTGTCAAAGTTCTCTGAGTTGTAGTTAAGTTATAATTTTCTTAAGAAAATTCTCAGAAATATTAAAAAAATAGGAAATTTCTTCAAATTTTCTTTTCTTCGATTTGATATCCGAATTTCTGATTAGTCCTTTGTTTACGTCTAGTAAGCAGTTTTCTGAATTTGAAAAAGGTAACATTGTTGCATACAATGATTGTAGACTATCACTTTGTGAAATTGCAAAAAAAATTGAATCACTATCATTCTTAATGATCTTTGTCAATCACTTGTTGAAAGTGTGACCAGGTGCTGTCAGACAATGATTAATGCTTATGGACACTCTACCAAATATTAAGTAATCATAAATTATACTAACTTATCATAAACCACATCAATTATCTTAACAAAAAGATTTATGTCTACTGTCTATTTTTTGTCTAAAATAAAACAAGAAATATCAGTCATAAGAAAAAATTTAACAATTGAAATCCTAGTTTTCTTTCATTATTATCTTGTCATTATGAGTTTAGTTTCAATCCAATATACTTTATATATAAAACACAATGTGACTTTATATATTTATTGGTTATGCAATATGGTCTTTTTAGAGAGTAATGAGAAATGCCATTACAATGGTAATAGGAGACATTTTAAAAATCCAAATATGTCCATGATTTTCTCTGTCTAGGTTATTCTACTTAATTTTTCTCTAACTTTTTATTTTCTCACAATAAATTTTCATGTGTCAATCTTCTCTTTTCTTTGCATCACTTTTTTCTCTTTTTCAGTTTCCCTTTCAACAACTTATTCTTTTTTTTTCTTTTGCATTCTTCTTTTCACTCTTACCTTTTTTTTTAGTCCGCTAATTTGAAAGCATTTTGTCTACTTATATCCTCAACTTACCAATACAATAAATGAGACCATCTTGAGCCAATTGATGAGTAGAAGCACCAATCCATAAATGATCATATTATCTAATAGGAGAATTATGCTAATACCAGCTGTATTACTGATGAATGATTTTCATTTAAGGAAAATATCTATATAATGAAAAATCAAGTGAAATACTAATTAAAACAACTTAGCTATTTTAAAAAAATATTTCAGTTTATCAGCAATATAGTTTTCTCTAAATTATTTATCATTTACATCTTCAAAGAATATTAATTGTGTTGAGATACCATTCATGTAGGTTTAATTTTAGAATTAAAATGAAAAGAACTGTAATACTATGTGATATTGACTAAACATTAGTTAGTCACCTGTAAGTTCTAATGGATTTTAATGTTTTGTGCTGTTTCTTCCTAGGTGCGTTTGGATGTTAGTCACTTCAGGGTTGATGAAATCACTGTGAAGACTGTGAATGACCGTCTCAAAATCCATGCCAAACATGAAGAACGCCAAGATGACCATGGCTTCATCCAGAGAGAATTTACCCGACAATATCTGCTGCCAAAGGACATTGATAATGACTCTGTGACTTCATCTATCTCTCCTGAGGGCATCCTGACTATCCGAGCTATTAAGAAAGCCATTGATGGAAAAAATGAGAGGGTTATTCCAATCATCAAAGGTGATCCAGCTGATCTGTAAAGTCCTATCTTCTTAATTTCAGCCAATGTTGACTGGTAAGTAAAGTTTTGTGGATGGGGTTTTTTGTTTTATCTATTGTAAAAGAATTCATCTTATTACTTTTATTACATAATAAATAAGTTTTGCCCCTTTGTTAGATGTAACTTAGTTTGACACAAGACCAGAATTATAAGGCACCCAGTCAGAATCAAACTCTCTGAAAATGGAATTTTCCCTTTACAATCAGTATTATATTCATAATAATTATTATCCTTTATACTTACCTAGCATCAGCCTGCTATTAACAAGCTTAGCTTCAAGAGTCTACCCTCCTAGACAGTACTTACCCCCCCCCGCATCTAAAAGGGTAAAAGTCAAATTTATTGTATGATGAAGCTTAGCTATTTTTAGCATCACTCCCCTGCACTTGTAAAAGAATGCAAACTCTGCTGTACTAAAAATTGACCTTGTGTTAAATCCTACCCAAGGTGGGAGGGGTTGAGTAAATATATACCCAGCACACAAATGAGTTCTTGTATCAAACTGGATTTTCTGTTGTATTCTACCCTGGCAAGAGTAAATGGTAAATACATACAGTAGGTATTATGGGGTTGGAGAGGTAGGTACAAATCTAATGTTGCATCTGAAAAAATTGAAATTAAAGATTCATTAGATTTTATAGCACTTAAACACAACTTGAATAATATAGGCATTGATTTTTATCAAAAGAATATTAATTTTATTATCTAGTTAGACTTAAAATGAAGTAACAGCATTTTGCAAACAGTGTACAGACATCTGATTTTGACAAAAATTTATTACTCGTGTAAACAGGTCTAATGAGGACCCCAAATTTGGTATCTTTAAAAATTCTTTCACAATAGATAAAAATAGAGAAATCGTCTAAATAAACTTTTTAAAATTATTTTTGAAAATATCCATTAATTTTGACTTGTATGTATTTAACCAATCACTTCACCACAGACAGGATGCAATACAAGGTTCATTTGTTAGTAGAGTATAGCTAGTTAGAATTTAAAGTTTTCCTTCTTCAAGGTTGGGTGTCTTACTAAGGCTGAAAAGCTTATTCTGCCCAATTATTTATCCACAGGGGGAGGAAGAAGAGGAAGATATTAGCATAAAATGAAATGCGAACAATCTTGTCTAGGATTTGAACTCAGATTGCTGAGTTCATTTCCAATGATGAAAACTGTTATGCCACTCTCACTTCCATCATTTTAATTTTGATAAATATTTTCATTAATCTTAAAGTAAGGGTTTTTGTTTTTATTTTTAAGCATTTGGATCATCAATCTACAATGATCCTTTTTATTTTTCAATCTTTTCTGTTCTTCATTATCATTGATTTACAGCCTGAATGAATTTTGATAAAACAAGTAAAAATTAATATGAATTAAAATATGGCTCAAAATTTCATTGTTGATAATTGTTGGGTATCACCCACCTTTTCGGCATAATGAGCCAGTTCCATCCGCTATATATATATATAGCCGTAGCTTATAATACCAGCGTGTCTGGTAAAGTTTGGATAAGTCTTGAAGGTGAACAGCCACTCCTTATAACGGAATCCAATAACTATTGCTGAACTATATTCTTATTCTATCCACTAATCCTATGTTCTTATTACTAACAACCTCTCTCTTGTAAATACTTGTCCCTGTAAATATAACTCTTTTTTCCTCGTATCTCGTGGTTTGTCTTTTTATTACTACTACTTGTGTTCATTAACCAGAACGCAACAATAAAACTATTTAAAAATAAAAATAGGGCTTGTTTTCAATGATACAATTGACAATAAATTTTATTGACAATATGAACCAGCTGTTGAGGTTTCTATTTTTTAAAATAGATATTTGAATACTCTATACCTTTATCAGTTTGTATATTATTAACTGACTGGGAGTACCTGCTGTTAAATAACAGCAGGTACTCCCAGTCAATAAAAAATAATCAAAACTTAAAAGGTCACTGAGTAAAAATTCTAACATATCTAAAAAATAAACAAAGGTCAACATAGCAAAACATATTCTGACAAAATGCCAAAAGAAAAGTTTTTATGTTGGGTATATTGCTCAATAAACAAAATTAGCAGTTTTTCATTTTGGGGACAAGAATAAATATTTGTTTTTATAGCTTCTACTCTTGAACAACTAATTTCATTATTTGTTCTTATTTGGACCCCAAATAGTGATTTTTAACCCTAAATTAACCCATGTCAATCTTTACAGGTCAGCACCACTTTTCCCATATTCATCCTCAAATCAACTTACCTCTCAGTCCACAGGTAACTGCCCACACAATAAGATGCATACAATCAAACAAATAATTGTTGGCTTTTTATCATACAGATATGCATGGAGAAAATTTACAATAAAACATTAATGTATGAAAAATTATTTCTTTCTATTAAACCATCTTAAAAAAGGTATTTCGTATCAACCATGTTGATACACCTGTTTGCTGAATTTTGGTCTCTCCTTTTACTGAGAATCAAAGAACTGAGACTGGCTTTGGCAGTATGTATATTAAAAATTATAACAGAAAAATTTACATATCATAATTTTTTGTTAGTACAATAGGAATTAAATGCTCTTAAAGAATAATACCACCTTCCCATCAGTGGAATATAGCTAGTTTGACCCTCTTTTATTGATACTTTCGTGAAAGATGTTCAGATGAACTGTATTTATTGGTTCTACCTATTCAAGAGTTTTCAGGAAGAACTCATTTTTCCATCTCTCGTTAACAACATTTGTTCTTTCTGAATTTTCTTTACACCAGACTCATGTTCTATTCTAACATTTTCTTTCCTAAAACATTTGCATTGTGGATCAAACTTCCTCAATGTTTTTCTAACAGCTACAACTTAAGATTTTTCACTCTGGGGTTAATTAGTGTCTTGTTCTCTCTTAGTTTGAATTTTTGATTTGTTTTTCTTTTGTTATATACTTTTTTTACAACCTTGTTGTCATTTGTTATTTTGTAACCTTTTCCTTATAGTGTCCACCTGGTCTTGCTTGCTTAGAATGACTTTAAGTGTTTTAAAAAAAAGTTGTTTTTTTTTTTTTCAGTTCAATTCAATTTAATGATAATGTCTGATCTGCTTTAATGTTCCCCTAAAACATTATATCATCTCAAAGGAGATAACCATTAAATGCTGATTATAGAATATGTGTCCTTATTTACAATTATAGTCTACATTCTATAAATGGGATTTAACCGAAATCAAATCTTCCCTAATGTTCATTAACACACAGAGTAATGGGCCTTACCCTGCAAAGCCAACCCATGACATATTGTCGGGGGCTTTGAATTTAGTATTCTTTCTTCTAAACTGGTCCTACTATTTCATAAGAAGAGATGGCTCCATGATTCTTTTGTTTATTTTTTTTTCAATTAGTATTCAGTGAAAGCAAACATCCTCAAAAATCCTTTTGAATAATTCCAGTGGGTATTGGGTTAACATAGCTATTTTCTTAAATAACTTAGTGACATGACTTATTACAAGTTTTAATGGTGCTGACTATTTTTTATCTTTTTTCTTTCTTTCTACTAATCACCTTTTCTTGTATAAATCTAAATGTTCAATATTTTCTTTTTTAATTTCAGCTGCATCTTATGAAGAAAAAAGCTAAATGTTTCTTGTGAAACTTTGCCTCTTGCCTTTACCTGTTAACCTTTCTGCCTTTTGTACTGTTACCAATTATAACATAAGAGGACAATAACGCTGATCTTATTATCACTATTTGCTTGTAAAATTTGTTATTCAAATTGTATCTCAGCATTTATTTTTTAAATATGCCCTCTGATAAAACAGATATTTATTTTTTGACTTGAAAACAATCACCACAGTATTATTAAATTCAAAGAGTAAATACGTTTAACATAGATTATTGAATTTTACACACATATACACTAACTTTTTAAAAAATAATATTACTGAGTAATTTAATTCAGTATATGTTGGCTTTTTCAACAGCAATTGTTGTACAATTGTTTCAAAATAATGCCAAAATCAAGCAAACTTTCCAAGGTAGATTCTATTTTGACTTTAAATAATTCTATCAAATCTATAGTACAGGCATGAAACACAGGACAGTTTGTGTTATAGGCACCATTTTAATAAAATGAACCAAATCAGGCTGAGCATAATCTGCTAATGCTTTAATTCTGTGCAGATATCTTTTATTCTATAATAATAATATTTATCATAAATGTGTAGAATTGAATATCAGTTCAAATGTGTCTGACTTAAAAATGTGGATGAAGAATAAACTTAAGTATCTTTATTTTAATCAAAGAATCTATTTTGCCGATATAAAAATGAGTATGTTTTGAACAAATCAAGAATTGAGTTTATTCTTATTACTATATTACCTGCAAGAATAATATCTAATCTTTGCATACTGATACTAATCTTTTATCTATCTAATATATATATATATATATATATATATATATAATGGAATTATGAAATGACAAAATATAATTAAGTTGAGAAATGTTTTAAAATAATTCAGAACTTTAAAAATATGCTAATAGCTGTGATATATTTCATTTTTGACTGTTCTAATTAATGGTTCTGAATGGGGGGGTGGGACTAATTTCCTCAATATTACAGTATTTAAATCTGCTCAGAAAAAATTGTATAGAATCCAACTTATTGTAACCTTTTTGCAGAAACAAATACTGAATATCATTTTTTTTAAATAGTTTCTTTTTCTTGACATGTCAGAGAAGAGCCATGTCAGATATTTTGGAGAAATATCTTTTGAATTGTGTCAGATGATGTCAAATGGAAAAAAAAAAAGAAAAATGTCAGGGAAACTAAAAAGAAGTTCTCCCAAAATTTACCAATTTTGAAAAGTGCCAATTAATCATGAAATTAGATGCATGATCAGTCTTAACAAAGTTCTGCATAGAATGTAACTCTTGTCTCATATAAATTATTGTCCTCATATGAGTTTGTAGTCAATCTTCTCTAAATGATTGATATTAAATCTTTAATAACAATAAACATTCATTTCTCTCTGGCAGTTTTGGTTCTTTTGGTTTAAAATTGAATTTGTTGATTAAGATATTTTAAAGAATTTTTCTTTGTTCCTTGACAGATATACAGAATTGGACCAAACAAAAGACAATAGTGACAAAACTGAATTTTTTTTTTCATTATTGCTGCAAATTTTGATGAAACTTCAATAGCTTAAACACACAGGGGAAGTTATTATTTTCCTTGATGTTAGATGGGAAAGTCATTAGCAAAGAACTAATCAGAAATTAGGATATCAAATCAAGGAAAAGAGACTTCTAAAAAAATTTCATATTTTTTTGGTATTTCTGAAAATTTTCTTTTTAGAAAATAAACCTTTCACCAGGGTGATGGAAAATGAATATTACCATATTTACCAACCCCTCCGCTCGGGTAGGATATGACACAAGGTCAATTTTTTTAAGCGGAGTTTAACAGGTTTGAATTCAGAGTTTTCCTTCTCCTAGATTAGTTACCTCACCAAGGCTGAAGAACCTAGTCTGCCCTACTATTTACCCATAGCTGGAGGGAGAATAATTGGATTCATACCTTTCCCAAGGGTATTAGTGCTATGTGAAATGCAATCAGTCTCGTCCAGGATTTGAACTCGTGTCGCCGTGTCCATTTCCTACGACGATAACCATTACAATGGAAAATGAATATTACAGGACAAAAATCTTCTTCCATTGTACAAATATTGACCTACATGTATATAAGTTCACACAGATAAGTCAATCCTTAATTTATTGTACCTAAAGCATCAATTTACTATGAGTTTACTCATAGTCTTTTTAATTATATTCTCATTTAAAATTTTGAAAATTATTATTCTTGAATGGGTCGACGCTAATTTATTTTCTTTTTCTAAAAATTACTTCAAAATTCGACCGATACACGAATACATACGGTATATCAATTCAAGGGGAAACTACTGCATAATTTTTGTTAAAGAGTTACCTCCCTTAGATAAGCATTGCCTTTAAAGTTTTATAGAATGAAAATATAAATATAAATTCACACACATCGATTTTCGGTGAATACTTAATTCTTTTTTTTTTTTCTCTTTTCTCATAACTGAAAAACAAAATACATTAGATAAGTTTTTCTTCTTCTTCAAATTATACTTTACCTTTTCTGTTCACTCCAAGATTTTTGTTCTATTTTCTTTTTTTTTTTCTTTTTTTTTTCTCATAACTGAAAAACAAAATACATCAAATAAGTTTTTCTTCTTCCTCAAATTATACTTTACCTTTTCTGTTCACTGCCTCCAAGATTTTTGTACTATTTCCTTTTTTTTTTTTTTTTTTTTTTTTAAATTACCCATTCATTAGAAAATAATTTATAGATTTATATATAATTTATATACTAAATAATGCAATAAAAACTACTCAGCCCAGAACGATTATTATTAGCATCTAAGAAAATAAAACAATTTTTAGTCTAGCCATAACTGAATGATACTCTTGGGAAGTTTGTGTCTTTGTTCAACATCAATATATTATTCAAATTCTTAATTGAATAGAGATCACAATGAAATGCTCATTAGAATCCTTCGCTGCTTCCTATATAGAAGTATCAGTATCCTCAAGGACAGCTGTTTTGATTGCACTAAATTTGTTCACCTATTGTCATTAAAGAAGCTTAGCTAAGAAGTAGGAGGCACCCAGTGAGAATCAAACGCATTAACAACGGTCTGCTAACCTACCTTGCTATCTATTACACCACAAAAGATGCCCAAATATGTTTACCTACTGTAATCACAGACAGGTATTGAGTTGGTTGGTGCTTGGCAAGGTATTTAGTTGAATCCCCATTCATTAGTATATCTATTGATACACTAACACTGAATAAAAGGAAGGAAAGACAAAATAAACTCATTTACACAAATAGAAACATTTAATGCATACCTAATTGGCAAAGGGTTCATGTATGCATTGTATGCCTAACATTTTTTTTCCAGGATAAATAATTTCGTGAGATATAAAATCAATTATTGATCATTTTCACTATCCTCTTTTGTATTTTTTTAATTTCACATTTCTTCAATTCTTTGGATAATTGTTACAAACGATATTATTTTGGGAGTGTAAGTAGAGAAAACACCCATTGGTTTAACGATAAAAGATGCAAGTAAAAGCAATGAATTTTGTAGCTTCCCTATAGGAGCACAAGAGACAAAACATAAGACTGGGTGGGTGAAAGTGAGTAACAGAAAAGCAAAAATGTTTTTTCTTGTATTCTCAAGGTGGGTGCATGAAAAAGAGAGACAGAATAATGATAAAGTGAGGGTCACAGAGTGAAAGCCACAGAAAAGCAGAAATTCTTTTGCTTGCTTTCCAGCCAATTGAGCCAGCAGATACTCTCTACTGAGATGATTGATATTTTTATTGCCTCATACCAAGACTTGCCAATTTAAATGATTCATAGTTTGACAGATTTTGACGAAAAAATGTCTGTTCTATTCTAAACAACATTTTGAATGAAGTTTTTTTTTACGTTGAGCAAAGATTTCAAACAATGGGAGAGTTCAGTTTTGTTCAATTGTAAAATCCGAAGCTTTTTCATGCTTTCCAAAGAAAGCGTTTTGAACTTTGGATTTATATAAAAACATATTGGATAGAGACGGGTTGAAATGCGAACTGAAATCAATTAATGGCGCAGATTTTGCTAAGCAAGCATTAACCATCCAAGAAGTCGCAGAGATATTACAGGAATTTGGTAATATGGGAATTTGGACTAAACCAAGTTCTGAGAGAAATAACCAAAATAGTATGTCTGATTCTGATCAAACCTGACACATCTTCCAGTGAGAGATTGTCTTCTTCACTAAAGCATGTAAATAATTACATGAAGGATTCCCGAAATGAAGTCATTTGGTTTTCATTTCCATGAATAAAGACCTTTTAAAGAAGAGGGTGCTGATACTTTTACAATAAAGTGATCAATGAATTTGCCAAAAAGAAACTAAGACTTGAATTGATTTACAAATAAATTTTGAATACTATTTATTTATAGATTTTATAATTTTCTCTCGTAACCAATAGCTGTCATGATTGTCACCCAGGTATTACTAATAGTGTGGGGGATATCAAATCCAGTGGTGAGAGGTATCAAAAGTCTGAAGCAGGGGGTTGTTAGTAGGAATGTATTTTATCTCATTAGAATTAGTTCGCATCACATTCACGGAGTCAAATAATTTTCCAGAGGCGCTGAATAAGGCTCTCTTTTTCTCTCTCCACCTTGGTGATTAGCCCGCATAATGGACTGCATTCCAAAGTCGACCTTTCACCACTGATTCATAACATACATACAAGAAGTATTGACAAGAACATACAAACATGTCCAAACAGATAACATGGGCACATATTGTTCCATGAACAAGAGTATATGAAAGGGGTACAAAAACGGTAAACAGTCATTTATATTTTTGGTGGTCATAGCCATGTGGGCTTTATGTTTCAATGTCGAGGTCAGAGACTGTTATGGCTCTTAGAAAGAAAAAAAAAAAATATATATATATATATATATTGTTATCATGGACGGATTTGACCAATGCTAACTCCCTATTTAAAAACCTTTAGAGTCAGACATTTCTGATAAGATCAAAGGCTGCTGATGCCTACCAACCCTTCTGACCCTTATCTTGTGGAAAAGAGAACATATATCTCTTCTAATCTGCCAACTTCTATTTTATTTAAAAAAAAAAGATGTCCTTGTCTGTAACGATCAGGGAGGCAAGAGCTTTGATCAGTAGCAGATATGAAAAACATGGATGAAAGGTATCAGTTCTAATAAGCTTATCACATCTTTGTAACCTGTTGTAAATTGTAAGTCAGTAAAGTTGTCTCCCTTAAGTCGAGAGCAACTAGAAGGCTCCCTTTTCAATAGCTACTACACCGAGGTGTGGGGGGAGGGGGCGCTACTCCTTTCCCTGGATTTCTCCACTTTACTCTTGATACATACCTTATATTGCTGAGTGTTAAGCAAGTTGGTATCAAGTACCATTTTAAAAATCTTTGGTATGACGCAACCTGGGATTGAACATGGGTCTCCCGGACCATTGACGAACACTCTACTCACTTGACGAATGAAAGACAATGTTGTTGCAACTTCTTGTTTGTTACCTTTTGTTGATACTTCATTTCACATAAAAATTTCCATTCAGTGAGCATACACACAGACAAACACAATACTACCCCAACTACAAGACAATGTTCATTACCAGTTGGTGATACAGTCTCGACTGTTTAATGAATAGAGAGTAAAAAAAGACATATCTTAACGGTTTAAAGAACAATAAAATAAAGGAAAAAAAGATCACTTCTTTATCTTTTAAAGAACAGGTATGAAAGACATAGTGAAGGATTCTAAATTATGTAACCACAAGGCGCCTAAAGAACATGCCTACCACCAAATCCAAGAGGTTGCCCAGTTGGCTGGAGCTGTTGAATACACCGACTGCATCTCTGCAAAGGACTAAGACCCCTCCCGAACAAGTACCCTGGATATGACACTAAACAATCTGATGGTGAAGTTTCACTAATGCTGGAGCTTTGGGGAATGCAGAGCACCACCTCCTTGCCATCGCTCTAATAGGATCCTATCTATGGGTCAAATAGAACTAAACTACTTACTTATGCTAAACTGAACTTCTTGAAATAGAAATGTTTTGACTTGTAAACTGTGTACTTAAGCTAAACTGAATAGTTTGAAATAGAAATGTTTTGATATTTAACTGTATGTGGACAAAAACTATACTTATACTGAACTTAATTGTTTGAATTAGAACTGTTTGACTAAACTGAATAGCTTGAAATAGAAATGTTTTTGACAATTAAACTGTGTACTCATGCTAAACTGAATTGTTTGAAATATAACTGATTATTTGTATAAAAATTGATTTAGTATTAAATAATCTACAAATATTGATATGCCATAAAACCTAACCAACCAACCAATCCAAGGGAGACATTTATTGTTTCTTTACAAAGGCTTATTTATCAATATTGGCTCTTTATCTAATACCAGTTATGGCTACAGTGAATAAAGGAAATGAATCCCGTGAAGGAAAAATATCGCATATACATCATTAAAATCTTAATTTGAACACTTGCTTTTCATTTAATGTTTCTTCTGTTCCCTAATTATCTAGTGCTGATTTATATATTTTTAAGGTATAAAGAGATGATTAGCGATTGTTTAGAGAGAAACTTGTGATTTGTCATTTTCCCTAATTATTGGGATCTGAGCAGCGATGGATTAATGACGGTCAACCTGTACTTTTAAAATTATGCAGAAGTGAGGAGTGGGGTTGCATCAAATGTAGCTTTTCATGGCCTTGCTGAGAGACGAATTAAAATTACATATCTCCACTATAAAAATTATCTCTATGCTTTTCTGTAAAAAAAAGAACATTAAAAAAGTAATTTAAAGTTTGGAAAGTTTTTAATTCCCTTTAAGTAATGTATATCAAATTTGGACTAAGTTATTAGCTAAAAATTTAAATTTTAGATTTTGCTGTGTAACTAAAATTCATTGAGTACAAACTTAGTAGATAACTAAGTTCTCGGTGGGTTTAAAGCACGAAAAATGTTCCATAGCCCTTGGCTGACATCTATTTACTTCTTAAGGGATTTTCTTTTCTTTTCTTTTTACCTTCTAGCAGGTGCTTTGAGTAGGCCGGAAAAGTGTCAGCTAAAAGAGAAAAAAAAGTGAAAAGAGAAGTAAGCAAAAAAGGAGACTGAATTATAATAACCGGCTATAAGGAATTTTTATTTTTGTCATAATAATTGCTTGTGTGTATAAACAATTGAATATTATCAACTTGTACTTGTATATATGAACATTCAAAGTGTACTTAGAGCGTGTGTGTAAGCAGGATCGGGCTTTCACCTACTGAGCCCCTACGTTATATGCAATTAAAGGTACATACCTAAAAATGAACTGGCCAAAAAAATGATAAATAAAAATTATATATATATATATATATATATATATATATATATATATATGTATGTATATATATCACTGGCCATTGGTCTAATGGGTAGAGTGTTTGCCAATGGTCCGGGAGATCAGGGTCAAGTTGTACCAAAGATTCAAAACATGGTACTTGATGCCGCCTTGTAAGCTAAGGTAAGGATCAAGGGTAAGTGGAGCAATCCAGGGGAGAGAGTAGTGCCCTCTCCTACACCTTGGTGTGGTAGCTAATGAAAAGGGAGCCTTCAGGTCACTCTCGACTACAGTCGCCAACTTTATATATATATATACACACACACACACACACACAAGGGTTATTCAAAAAGTTCTAAACCTTACCCAGAAGGTGTCAGACAAACAAGACAGTTTTTCATTATTTTCCAATATAGTCCCCCCTTGACAATGTACTTTGTCTGACGACGTTCAAGCATTGCAATCCCATCACAAAGATAATGATATCCTGATCTTCTAAAAACTTCTTCTCGGCACATATAATGAACTTATCATGGTTGCCAACATGGCAACCATGCCGGTGGGGTATGAATTTAGGAAATAGGAAGAAGTCAGATTGAGTTAAATCTGTTTAATAAGGAGGATGAGGCAACAAATAAAAGCAACAGTTGGCAGCTTTAGCTTGTGTAATCTGAGCTGTGGGAATGGGTGTGTTATGCTGAAATAAGAGCACACCAGCCCTCATCTCAGCTTCCCTCTGTGTTTTGACTTCATTGCTTCGTTCAATTGTCTTATTTCAGATTCATATAGTTTTTTCTTTTTCCAAGTAGTCTATCATGATTACGCCTTCATAATCACCAAAAACAGAAGCTATCACCTTGCTAACACACTACCAGCTTGAACTTATTCAGTGGTAGAGAACTAGAATGTTTGTTTTGGTTCAGATTTGAAGTAGCAAACTGAAGTTTCATCTTGAGTGACTAATTTGCAGTGGAAATTCTTTGGGTTTGGCAGGAAGCGAGTTGGAAGTGCCCTGGAAATGCTACTCTTTTCAGCTTGTGTTATAGTGTCAGTATTATTGGTACCTGTTTTGCAGACACCTTACTCATCCCCAAGATCTCAGTTAAAACATTGTGGACCGAACCAAAACTGATTCCAATGGACTCAGCTATCTGCTTGACAATAAGCTGTCTGTCAGTCAGAACTATATGGTAAATAACATCAACTTGTTCATCAGTGGTTGAGATTTTTGGATGACCTGACCGAGGGTCAACTTCTGTTCTTTCCTTGCCCTGCTTCAATGCCACTGTCTACTTCTTCACGGATGTACAGGAAGGACAGTCCTGAGCAAGTACCTGTATCATTTCTTTATGGATTTCTGTGCGTGTCATACTTTTCTTTTGCACATACTTTATGACTGCTTGGTTGACTTTTGTCCATTTTTAGATTTGTTTGTTTTTTTGTTGGGTTTTATGGCATATCAACCTTTGTAGGTTATTTAACGCCAAATCCATTTATATGTAAATAACCTGTTCTATTTAAAACAATTCAGTTTAGCATAAGTACACAGTTTAATTGTCAAAAACATTTCTATTTCAAACTATTCAAGCAGTTATATGAAACAATTCAGTAAAGTGTAAATACAGTTTTAGTGTTGAAAAACAGTTCTATTTTAAATAATTCAGTTAAGCATAAGCACGCAGTTTAAATGTAAGTACAGTTTAATTGTCAACGACATTTCTATTTCAAGCTATTCAGTTTACTCAAACAATTCAGTTTAGTATAAGTATGCTGTTAGTTCTATTTAACCCATAGATAGGGTCCTATCAGGTGCTACCACGCTGGGCCAGAGTGGACCTGGGAGCGATGGCAATGAAGGGGTACTTCACATTCCCCAAAGCTCCAGCAGTGCTGGAACCTCACTATCAGATTGTTTAGTGTCATATCCAGGACACTCGTTTGGGGGAGGGTCTTACCCCTCTGCAAAGAAGCAGTCTGTGTATTCTACAGTCCCAGCCGATTGGACAATTTTTAGATTTGTGGCACAATTCTCATATTTGTATGGTTCCATACTGCCCAAAAATTAATACAGAAACTTGAATTAGTTTTTTTTTTCTATTCTGTAAGAATTCTATTTGGCACAACAAAAATGTCCAGCTCTTCTTTCAAGGTGAAGTTTGGAACTTTTTGAACATCCAACAAATATACAAGGCTCATTAAATAAGTTTCCAGACTTTTTTTCGTATGGGCACTTTTATTGATAGTACACACATGAAACTCTGGTCCCCTTCGAAGTAATCTCCTCCGGCGGCAATGCACTTGTTGTACCGTTCACACAACTTCTGGAAGGCCCCATGGAAGTCCTCTTGTGTGAGCATGTCAATGACCTTCATCACAGCCTCTTTCATCTCCTCAATTGTCTCATAACGACAGCCTCTGAGCTTAGGGAATAAACAAAAGTCACAGGGAGCAAGGTCTGGACTAGAGGGAGGCTGAGGAACTGTCTTGATTCCCATCTTGGTCAAATAGTCTGTGACAAGGATGGAGTTGTGGACTGGTGCATTGTCCTGGTGGAAATGCCACTAACCTGATTTGAAGAGTGCTGGCCTCTTCCGACAGAATCTCTTCCTGAACTCCCTTAAAACCTCAACATAGTATTCCTTGTTGACTGTGTGTCCAGTGGAAACCCAGTGCATGTAGATCATGCCAGTGCTGTCAAAAAAAGGGATCATCAAAAGTTTGTGGGTAGATTTGCTCTGTCTGGCCTTCTTGAGTCTGGGAGAGCCAGCATGCATCCACTGGGAACTCGTGTCTCTTGGTCTCTGGGTCATAGCAGTAGATCCAGCTTTCATCGCAGCTCACCAGAGCATCAAGAACTGTGGCATCTGAATTGATCAGCTCGACCATCTCTCTGCTTTCATGACTTCTTTCTGAACTTCTCTGAGCACCCTTGGGACAAACTTTGCGCAAATCTTCCGCATTTTCAGTGCCTCATGAATAATTATGTGTACAGTTCCCACACTGATATCAAACTGTGCACTTATTGTCTCTATAGACACACGACAGTCCTTATCCATGAAATTCTTTATTTGGCCAATCAACTCTGGTGTTCTGACTTCCTTACTCCTCCCATATCTCTCATCATCCCTCACAGACTCTCTGCCTTCCTTGAATCTCTTATGCCACTCAAAAACTGATGCTCAATTCATGCAAGATGGTCGAAAAGCAGTCTGAAGCATTCCATACATTTCTGTGGCATTTTTTCCAAGTTTAAAACAGAATTTTATTGCATATCATTCTTATAAAGTGTCCTCATGTCCAGATTGCATTTTTGAAATTCACCAGCTGTGAAAATCAGGCTTTAGTAGGGTGTATTCCAATTGCTGCTGTAGCTGTTCATTTGAACCTGAAATCATAAAAATTGGTCAGTCGTCTCATAAAATGTATAGCAATAATATAGTGTATTTTCAAGAGTCTACGACAATTTTAAATGCCTGTATAAAAAAGTCTGGAAACTTATTGAAGGCACCTCATATATATATATATATATATATATATATATTGTTAGGAGGTCTTCTGTTTTTTTTTGTTTTTTTTAAACAACATATCTTTACTGATTCAGCGATAATTGAATATATTTGGTTGGTTGGGTTTTATGGCATATCAACCTTTGTAGGTTATTTAATGCCAAATCTATTTTTATACAAATAACCAGTTCTTTTTCAAACAATTCAGTTTAGCATGAGTACACAATTTAATTGTCAAAAACATTTCTATTTCAAGCTATTCACTTTAGTCAAACAGTTCTAATGCAAACAATTCAGTTTAATGTAAGTACAGTTTCAATGTCAAAAACAGTTCTATTTCAAGCAATTCAATTTTGCATAAGGGCACAGTTTAAATGTCAAAACGGTTCAGTTTAGCATAAATATATATATATATATATATATATATATATATATTGTTACGAGGCCTCATTTCTCGTATGTGTTAGGTTAATATCTCACTTCAAATCAAGATAATGCAAATGCTGTATTACATCGGTAGCTCTTAGGTTCTCCACAAGTATACAAATAATTTGAATAACAAAAAAATAGAAAATAACTTTTTTAAGAAACTCTCGGGAAGCTTTTGAAATGTTCTACGAGATTCTCGTAATGGTCTTAGCATCGCTATATGATAAAAGGTATTTAAGAAAAGAGTCAGTTGTTTCTGTACTTCCACTACAACAACTTCAACTCTATGTTATCCATTGGTTCATGGACTAGAGAGTCTGGCCGAAAGGATCCAAACTCCATAACAAAAAAACTGCTATAAGGATAAATTCAGTAAAACATTTTCTGACTTCACTGACCAATTTCTTAATTTTTAGATGTTTGGACATTTTCGTTTTTCTTTACAAACTTTTTTAACTTATCAATTACTGCTTATTGCTCATCAGTCGTCTTAGACAGTTTTACAACAGATTTTTTGTGTCCTTTTTTCTTTCGATTAACAGTCAGGTTAAACAATGAGACCTTGGTGTTTGAATATTTGTATCATATGCTGTAATTAATTAAAATCTCTTTTTTGTATTATTTTACTTTATCATATTTACCCAAACCCTCCACTCAGTCAGGATATGACACAAGGTCAATTTTTAAGCAGAGTTTAACAGGTTTGATTTCAGAGTTTTCCTTCTCCTAGACTAGTTGCCTCACCAAGGCTGAAGAACCTAGTCTGCCCTACTATTTACCCATAGCTGAAGGGAGAATAATTGGATTCATACCTTTCCCAAGGGTATTAGTGCTATGTGAAATGCAATCAGTCTCATCCAGGATTTGAACTCGTGTCGCCATGTCCATTTCCTACAACAATAACCATTACACCAAGGACACCTCCCAACTTGTATTATTTTACTTTATTGTATTTCACCGGCCGCAACATAATTCTGCAGCTATGTGTTAAATAACAGAGTAGAGGAATCAGTTTAGGACAAGGAAAAACTCTAAATTCAAAATAGTGGATCTAAGGGATAACAAATTCTATGGGTTGCCTTAACTTAGAATGCATATGTCAGCAGAACGACAATATGGCAAAAAAAGTATTGTGGTCTCGTGGAGGAACATTGCAATGTAAACGAGAAAGCACAGCTATTCAAGATAGTAACGTACCACAATGAGAAGGAAAACTCATTACAACCAGCAGTGTGATTATCGGTTATCTTACTTCAACTTGTCAGTGGAGATGAACACAATCACTTAGAGAGTGGTTTTAGTGTTGTACAAGCGTTTGCCACTTTCATCCCCTGATATACTGATGTTTCTTTTTTCTTTATGAAAATCAAGAGACAACAAACATCTGTGAAGATGAAGCAATCATATATATATATATATATATGATTTTTGATGAATTAGTGTTAAAGAATAACAAGTAAAGATGTATTTTCAAAAATGAAGCCTCGAGATTGTGTGGTCCTAAAATCCAACACTGTGTATCTGTTCGTATGTCGGTCCATTTGTGTGTGTGTGTCTCTGTGTATGTGTGTCTATATGAGTATGTATCTCTCTGTGTAGCTGTGTGTGTGCGCATGTGTGTGTGTATGCATGTATCCGTGTGTGTGTGTTTCTCTGTGTGTATGTATGCGTGTGTTTGTGTATGTGTGTATCTGTGTGTGTCAGTGTGTGTGTGTCTATGTGAGCACGTATCTCTCTGTGTATCTGTGTGTGTGCGCATATCCGTGTGCGTATGTGTGTGTTTCGCTGTGTGTATATATGTGTGTGTTTGTGTATCTGTGTATCTCAGTGTGTGTGTTTCTCTGTGTGTGTATGTATGTGCACGAGCGTTAATTCATCTCTTTTACACAGACACCCCAAAATCTCCGCCCGTCAGTCATTTTTCTTTTCTCTCTCAGTTACCAACAACTTTTAAAACAAACGGTTTTCATTCTACCCTCCTTCCCTACCCGGGGAGGTGGAGGTGGAGAAAGTGAAAACAATGGAGAAAAGAAGAGAGAAAGAGAGATGAGAGAGAGACAGGGAGGCAGAAAGGAGGGTGGCAGCTTTTGAATTGGTGACTGATGTCTCGCACGTATGGTGGGGGGGGTGGAGAAAGAAGAAGAGAAAATGATGTCAATAATGATAAAAATAAAGATAAAAATAAAACTAATAATTCAGTCGTCCTTTTTTGGCCGACGAAAAAGGGTGAAGGAAGATTCAACTCACTGTGCTGACTATAAAACAAATGACTTTTTTTTTTCGTTCTTTTTTTTTATTATTCATTTTCCTTCTTTATTTCCTTCTTTTTTTTTTTTGTTTACTTTTCGTTTTTTACTATTAGTACAACAATGATCATGAAGACTATAATGATAATAATAATGATAAAGATAATGATAATAACAATACTAAGGAAACGACTACTTAATAACAATTAGTTCTTTTGAGGATTTATTAAGCTCGTAAGCGACATCAGATTGATAAAATACAATACCAATATAACTAAAGAATCTGTTGTCGCTCGCCAGTCGTCAGTTTCTGGAGCTTCTTTTTTATTTTTTATTTTTATTTTAAAATATTTGAAGTTGGTTTTAGTGATTAAATGTAATCCAACTTGGCTGGACGCATTCACCAACGATTTGTTCGTGCACTCACGCATGCGCGTAGGGAGACATAAAAATTCGCTGGGCGAATTTTATACTAACTTAATTTATAAGTAAATTATAAATATTATGGACATGAATTAGGACTAAAAGTTTCATTCATTCATTTTTTTTTTTTACTATTAAAACGTATTTATTTATTTTTTTACTTCGTTTATTTTATTCTATTTTATTTTATTTTGTCCTTTCATTTTTTTTTTTAATTAAGACGAACAGAAAAATCATTTTAATAGGAGAAAAATGACAAGCGGAAAACTCCAAATAGATATATATATATGCTGAGGTACTGAAAAATTCTCCGACCAACCAAGAAGGATATGCCATTATTATTATTATTATTATTATTATTATTATTATTATTATTATTATTATTTACTTCTTTTCGAGTTTTTCACACCAGCGTTAGCTGATGATTTCTCACTGGAGTCTAAGTGAGAGCAAGCCTTCTCAAGTCTCCAGGACTCTTCTCAGTATTCTATCCGATCTTAATATTGCTGCAGTTTGGATGGTCTCCACTTGCCCTCTTATTTCCAAGTCCTCGAGTCCTTGTACCAATCCTTTCGAGTTTGTACCGAGTGCGCCAATTAAAATTGGTATCACCGTCTCCTTCATGTTCCACAGTTGTTGTTTTTTTTCAATTCCCGAGCAAGGTCTAGGTACTTATCTTTCTTTTCGTTTTACTCTGTGGTCAGCCGGGACTGCAAAATCCACAATTCGGCAAGTACTCTCTTTTTTATTTTTATTTTCATTTATTTTTTTAAATTTTTTTTGCTGATAATTACGAGCTCTGGTCGTCTGGCCGAGATAAAGTGATCCGTTTGTATCTTAAAATCCCTGAGAAGTTTGTGCATTATTATTATTATTATTATTATTATTATTAATTCAATTTTATGTTTTTTATTCCTTGTGATTTTTTTACACCCGTTTTAATTGGTGCTTTTATGTTTTTATTTTATATTTATTTACTTTTTTTTTTTACTGAAACTTGAATGACAGTGAGTTTCCTCGTGTCTCAATGACTCTTCTAAGCTTTTGATGTGTGCATATACTATTTGGTAGTAGGGTCAAATTCTTATCTCTTGCGCAATTCCCAGTGGATCACCTTTCCCACCCAGTCGTGCCTTGTCTTTTGTGCTAGTTTGCTGCACTCGTTTATTATTTGATCAACTCATCTTTGTCTTCACATAACCTACACTTGCTCTTCTGTTGCATATTATCAATTTTTGCTTTAGAATAATTGGTCCTGTTGCAGAAAGAATTTCGTATTTTTGTTTGGCACGTTAATTAATTTGAGCGTAAGGGTCGACGCATATTTTCACCCAATCAGAATGACTTATCCTATTCGGCCCATACCATCTTTCCGGGCAGCACCAGATTGGGAAAAGCCGCCAAACACTTTCTCTTCCTCAGAACTTCTTCGTTCAGGACAGACGTAATGACTGTCCGCTCTCTTCAATAACAGCATCACATCGCCATGAGGAAAGCCATCTAATTTATGGACCCCTTGTGTCTATTCTCTTAGACCAAGGGTTCCCAGTTGAATATGAATTAGATGAATTCAATACGCCACACACAGGAACAACTTTCAGTCGCCTCCAGTATTGGCTATGTCGACTGCGATGCAAAATTCCACTCCGACATCCAGCTACTTCATCTCTGGATTTTCTGGAGACATTCACGCTTCTCCCCAAAACAACCAGAACCACAAACTCATGGGTGACTACAACGTTCCTGATCTCAACCAGCAAACACGACTTTTGCTACACTTATGACGACATATCTCACTCACACATTCAACAATGCCTTAACCTAATGATGCATATCTTCGCTCAGGCATTGAGCTGCCAAAATGCTTTCTCAACTGTATACCAACTTCATTTCGTTTCCTTACTTCTTTCCTTCCTACGAGACTTGCAGCTTAAACGTAAACCCTTTATTCCATGCTGCCATTAAAAACCATCATAAAAACCTTATGGCATCTTCGTACTTCATCTCTCTCATTTATTTACCTTTAAAACTTAGCGAGGAAGGAAAGAACAAAACCTAACACACGTAACAATATTCCACACTAAAGTCCTCATAGCGTTGTTTTGTGCTGCTATTAAAATGGCTCGTTTCTCTCTTGAGGTTTCTTTTCCTTAACCATTTCCAGGTCTTCTCGTGTGCAATCTCTTGAAACATCGATGTAGTTGTTTTCCTTCCCATTTCTGTTTTCTTGGTTTTATTTTTGTTGCTTTTCTGTTTGTTTTGATGTTGCTATTGTTGTTGCTGGCTGCTGCAATCAGTCTTTTTTTGCTCTTTTTAATGTACTCTTCAAGACCTTGTATCGAGGCATATACGCAATCCTCAACACAGGTGATTCCTCTTTCTTGATACATGTAATCAGTCTATTTCATATCTCGGGTTTAACGCCTGGCGTCCAATCATCAATTTCCTTGTTCTTTGGTCACTTTGTCTGAGTTCTTCGTTTGTCAATTTTAAAAATGGTCCAGAATATCTTGTAAAGAGGACTGTAAAGGTGTTTATTCTTTTGATGAGATTTCTGTCGCAGAATTAGATTTCGAGAAGTTTTCTCGTTCGTCGTATTTTTTTTTTTTTTTTTGCTTTCATCTCCGCTTATTTGATGGTGTCCGCTACCAATATTTCCAAATACTTTAAATCTTCCTTCCCTCGAAGAGTTCTGATGGCTTGCTGTTTATCTCTTTACTCTTTTCATCATCAGCATGACACATTTTTCAGTGTTAAATCCCATTCCTATATCCTGGTTGTATATTCTTATTATTTGTATCAGAGTCTCCAGTTCTTTTTCATTTTGGGCAAATAACTTGAGACCATCAATGTACATACGATGATTAATCTTTTCTTGTAATTTTGTGAATTAGTAGCCCCCTGTGCACTTTCTAAGCAAATAACTGAGCGACATCATCACAATACCAAATATCAGTGGCGAGACTGAGTTTTCTTGGAAGATGCCTTTTTGAATTTTCTGCTAAAATTAATATTTGCTTGCTAACTTGACTGCCGATCGACGGCGACATTGTAAAATCCAGAAGAAAAAAGAAAAAAAAAAATGACCACGTTTCTTTTATTGACACGGGAATTCTAGAACCTTCTCTCTCCTTTGCTAAAAAAAGATGCCACTTATTGGCAATGGAAGTTGATGCGTATAGAGTGTATTCGAGGACAGATCAACCTAATATATATTGCTCCTTTATGAGTCTAGATTTTCTATTAAGCTCTGCGATTAACGGTGTCTACTCGGTGACAAGCCGCAATAATGAACTAAGTTGCAACTCTAACATACCAACTGCTTTTAGTCGTTATTGTCGGTCTACCGCGGGTAACCAACTCTGTTACTAACAGTTTCGTGAAATTGCAACATTTCACTACTCTTAGAGTTTGTCTTCCTGCTTCTAATTCCACTTGCCAATTTTTCATGGCTTTCGAGATGAAGTTTATTATTGTATTACTCCTTGCGAGTTTTTCACACCAGTGTCAGCTGGTGGTCTTTCACTGGAGGCTGAGCGACAGCATGTCTCTTCAAGTTTCCAGGACTCTTCTCAGTATTCTGTCCGACTTCAACAATGCTGTAGTTTGGATGATCTTGATTCTTCCATTGATTTCAATTTCCTCCAGTCATTTCTCCAAACCTTTTGGGACCATCCCAAGCGTATCAACTAGAATTGTTATCACCTAGGTGTAGTAGCTATTGAAAAGGGAGCCTTCGGGTCACCCTCGGCTAATGTCGCCAACTTTACTTACATTATGTTTTGAAGCACAGAAGTTAAGTAGTATTTAGAACAATACACGAGTATATTCACAGAAAAATTTCGGCGAAAGTGTTGGGGGGTGTCTCCCTTACAGATGGACTCGCCCTCATGCGAAACATAGCGGCTAAGCTCTCTTCTGCGCAGTCTCGAACGAGCCGTCACCAAGAACAGATGTAATGTTCATGATTGTGTTAAGTTGAGGAGGGGTTTCTCCCAGCTATCTTTTATGTATGTATTATTTTCCTTCAATATATTTCTTTTCACTCATTTCCGAGTCGTGTTATCATTTTCAACCTCCCCTTGACCATAACAGAAAGGATAAAGAAAATTATAAACAAGCACACATTCCAGAGGATATTTCTCAGTAAAACACATTAGTTTGAGCAATAGATAAAACTTTCGGCCATCCTATCCCGAATATAGTGAGCCTTGTGACCAGAAAAAAAGTTTATGGTATAATTCTCATGGATAATAAGTAAAGTTGACGACCTTAGTAGAGGGTGACCTGAAAGCTCCCTTTTCAATAGCTACTACATCGAGATGTAGAGGAGGGCGCTACTCCTTTCCCAGGATTGGTCCACTTTACCCTTGATCCTCACCTTATAGTGCTAAGCAAGGCAGTATCAAGTACCATTTTTTGAGTCTTTGGTATGACTCGACCTGGGATTAAATCCCGAATCATTGGTGAACACTCAACTCATTAGGCCAATGGCCCGTTTATATGCACCCCTAACTTTTGGGATGAAACATATGGAAAAATAGAGTGTCTTATGCAGAAATGATTTCGGTAATTTTTGTCTACGTTCGTCGATTGACGCTGATATTCGTACAAAAATCTTTAGTAAAAATTAAGCAAGATCCTGACATTATGCTACAAGTAACAGTTTAATACCAGAGGTTCATCCACATTAAACACAATTCTTCTTGATCCGACTGACGATGGAACCAGGATAGCATTGTCCTAAACTGCATCCCAACGGGGGGTTCCAGTTTTGAAGCTCTGGGGAATGTTGCAATTACTCCCAGGTCCACTCTGACTCGTACTCACTAGGATCTCGTTTACGGGTCAAATAGATCAGCTTGAAAATTATTAGTCCTGGATAGAATCACTCGAGACCATATAACTGTATACAAATTATTTGGATTAGAATAGAATTTTGGTATCTTCGTTAATTGGCATATCAACCTCCGTGGGTTATTTAATGCCAAAGCCATCCCTGCAAAAGAACAGTAGTGGTTCTATTTAACACATAGCTGGTAGGGAGACAAGGGAGTTCATATCTTTCCCAGAAATTGAAGGTAATAGCGCAACTGGAGTTCGAAATCGTTTACTATAATGTTGCAGTCTAACGCGCTAGCCACGACACACCTCCATAGAATAGCGTGCAAACAAATAAGGATTATTTGTCAAATCGGAATGGTTACTTGAAATCATGTAACTATTCAGCATTAAATCCCCAATAAGATTAATGGGTTTCAGTTTAGTTTATTTGTTTAAAGGCATTAAAAAATAAATCAAATCCAATCAAATATTTCGGGCTCAGAAAGATCCCGCCAGATAGTAATCATCATCATCATGTCGTGTCGCTAGCACGGATATCCCTGACCCTCTCTCGCCACTTCTCCCTATCGTTCATCGTCTTTGGCAGGTCTTCAGGGCTACATCCCGTATCCTCACATAGGTGCTGTATGTATGTTCGAGCTGGTCGTCCTGCTTTTGCTCGGCTATATATAAGGGTCCATAGAAGTACATCACTTATGAGCTCGTCCCTACTTCTCCAGCAGTGTCCTGCATGTCTGGTTCGTCTAACTTGGATAGTTTTCGTGATGGGAGGCAGGTGGCCGTATAGTTTCTCTTTCGATAACTGAACCAATCCCTGTACGTCACTAAACAGTTTCTCACCGACCCATTGATTTCCTTTATGTTGTTATTTATTTATTTTATTTTTTTTACCATTTTTTTTTTTAAAAGAAGAAAAAAGCTTGTCGATGTTTGGCGAAACTGCAAAGAAATGGAATATTTTCATCTTGGAAGAAAATTAAGAAAAAGCTTGGATCGTCACGACAGCAATAAATAAATAAAAACGACCGTCTTCAATGTGCGAGATGCTTTAATTGACGTTGGGTGGTTACAGTTTGGATCGGACCTAACACTTTTCTGAAACTTTTGACACTTATTTTAGTTTTCTTTGGATGTTAATGACTGAAGACCAACAACTGGAAACTTGAACCAACAGAATGACAGACTGCGCTCAGTTCTGATTGACGACTTGCCTCTCAACTCTACTTAACTAAACTGTCAAGCCAAAAAGCACAATTGAATATATGGTGAACTCAGAGGGGAAAAATGTCTGTCACATTTAAAGTATCATTTGATTACCCTATGTTATATACAAGCATATGGTTGCAAGAGACAACGGACGGAATGAATGGATTTAATTTCTTTTATTTTTTAACAAATAAAGGCCGGTATGTTAGAAGAGATACAGACTCTCTTTTTCCACCAGATAAGGGTCAGGAGTTGAGTGGGTGTAAGTTGTTTGCAGTACGATGGTGTGACGTAGGTTGATAAGCAATGAGCAGTCTTGGTCTAGTGTTGGAAATGCGGGACCGTGATGTGGATTGGTATGGCGTCAGCGGTCTTTGATCTTGTCCGAAATGCGACGTGTTACAGTTCTCTCAGCTCGCAATCTCCGGAGTCGACTGATTTTTGTTAATCGTTTTATAGCCATGTATGGGATCGAATCAGCTCAAAAAAAGAAAAAAAAAAAAAAAAAAAAAAATGGGGAAGTTCATGATCGGTTGAGAAAAAAAAAAGGATCTTTTATTGTAAATTTATTTATGGATGCGCGGAGCCTACCTGCGCAGCGACGAATTTTATTCATTTTGGTCTAAGCCATCGTCCAGACAACATCCGGTTAATGTTTTCTTTCAACTGAAACGAACGTTTGTGGTGTTTTTATTTGTTTATCCATTAATTTTACTGGTGAGTTGGTTTGGTTTGTTTAATGGCATATCAACCTTTGTAGGCTATTTAATGCCAAAGCCATTCTTCATGAAGAACCGTAGTTGTACTATTTGACCCATAGCTGGGAGGATAAGGGGGTTCATACCTTTCCCAAGGGTATTTGCCCGAAAGTGAACGTAATTGCGCGACTGGAGTACGAACTCGTTTACTACGATTCCACTGTCCAACGCTTTAACCATTACACCACAAAGACACCCCCGAGTTTGTTTGGAATGTATTAGTAAATCAGAAGAGATTTCTGTAAATAACACCCAGAAAACCTTTTCCTGAAACCACACAACAAATTGCGATTCCTAAGAAACCACTAACCAAAACAAGATACAATTCTTTTATAATCGATCGGAGAGTAAAAAGAGAAATATCTGGTCCTATCTTACCTTCTGAAATCCTATCAACCTTCAACTATTGTCTTCTAAGTCAGGGATTCTCAACATTTCCTTTGATTCCCACCCCTAGTGAACTTATATTATCTCTCTCTATATATATATATATATATTACACACACACAAAAGTAATATCTCATATGGAAATGAAGAAGGCAATTTATGCTAAATTTGAGTAACAGATTTCTTTAAGTTAATTTTGGAATGATATGAAAAAGAAGGAAAACCATTACAACAATCTTAAATACGAACAAATAGTAAAAACTAATTAAACATTTAATTCAGTGTAAGTGTAAATTAAATAAAATCACCTATGTAATAACCAACGTAGTTTTAATCCCCAATGTAATAACCAATATAAGTATTATCACCAATGTAATAACCAACGTAATTTTAATCCCCAATGTCATAACCAATATAAGTATTATCACCAATGTAATAACCAACGTAATTTTAATCACCAATGTAATAACCAATATAAGTATTATCACCAATGTAATAACCAACGTAATTTTAATCACCAATGTAATAACCAATATAAGTATTATCACCAATGTAATAAGCAACGTAATTTTAATCACCAATGTAATAACCAATATAAGTATTATCACCAATGTAATAACCAACGTAATTTTAATCACCAATGTAATAACCAATATAAGTATTATCACCAATGTAATAACCAACGTAATTTTAATCACCAATGTAATAACCAATATAAGTATTATCACCAATGTAATAAGCAACGTAATTTTAATCACCAATGTAATAACCAACGTAGTTTTAATCACCAATGTAATAAGCAACGTAATTTTAATCACCAATGTAATAAGCAACGTAATTTTAATCACCAATGTAATAACCAATATAATAGAATCCAATAACAATTTGGATTCTTGAGAAAACTCTGAACTTAATGAAGTAAGAAAATAAGAGACGCACCCTCTTAACAACTGACTATAAACAGTTGCTGGCAAGTAGCAGCGTCAACTGTTTTCGGTTGCTAATTTGAATGCTATCCGTATTATCTCATTATTTTTACACTGGCTGATTTAACAAGAGTCGTTTTCTCGTCCGCTATCATTAAAAGTAACAGTAAAATGATAAATAAATTGGAAGGTTTATCCTATTAAAGTTTAACGTTTTTTATCTATTTATTTTTTTTTTCTAAGTTACCAAATTCATGATATTGCACCTGTAGCAGAAAGAACTTTGTACTTTTGATTGGCGCGTAAATTAATTTGACCGTTATGGTCATCGCATATTTTCACCCAATGAGGATGACTTATCCTATTCTGCACGGACCATGTTTCTCGGGCAACATAAAAATGGTGAAAGCCTGCCAAACTCTCTTCGTCAAAATCTTTCGAGCCGGACGGACGTGTTTCTGTCCGCTCCTTTATCAGCAGAAACACACCACCATGAGGATAGAACCGTCTGGTTCATGGACCCTTTGGACCAATATTTGCCATGTCTACAGTGACGAATATTCCGCTCCGACATTTAGCTGCTGTGATTCTTTCTCAACTCGATAACTAATTTCTTCCTTCCTACGAGACTTGCAGCATAAAGGTACCCTTTATTCTGGCTGCTATTAAACCTTCTTGAAAACCTTTCGATAGCTCGTTCCGATTCATTTATTTTCCTTAAATTATTACGTAAAGGACACCGATCCACCCTTCCGTTATACACCCCCTAAAATGATCTCGCACCTTTAAAGGGTGCAAGTACCCCCGATTGGGAACCACTGCTCTAAGCACTTAGGCTACTTCCATAAACTTTATTTATCCAGCGCATGAAAGCATATAGCTGAATATAGGCATCTGAGAGCCAGTTTTTATTGCTGACCGCTAAAAATAAGAAAATAAAACAGTGTCCTTAAACAAAGATGACCGTGTGTCATAAACAACAGCATATGATAGTTACTGATTGGTTTACACCCGGATATTTTGTTGTTGTAAT